>APFE031534142.1:21355-41575 GCA_000404065.3 Pinus taeda | reverse complement strand
AGACAAAGAAGAAGCGGCGAAGCTCTATCAAGAAGGAGAGGAAATCAAGCACAAGACTCAGGTTGGTCTTCTTGGTCTTCCTCTCGTCTATTTTCATAAAAGGAAACAACAGTAGACTTTGATTGTTTGTTTCTAAGATAGCCACCCATCTTAGTGGGAATAGCAGCATCCGAGTGGACACTATTCCCAGATAACACCTACTAATTCACTTAACTAATGATGCTCATTCTGCTCTACTAGGATAACAAAAAGCGACCACTCATAGGATTTTAGCTCTAATTGAGATGTCAAATGCGTGAACTTTTTGTGCAAGAGCAACAAGCATGCGATCTCTGGTTCAGTATACTCAATGTCTGCTGAAGCTTGTGTTTCATTTTTGCAAGAGAGTTGTTGCAGTCTGCGAGGTCCTAATCATCAAGTTTCGTCGTGGGCACGTGACCTAGAGATGAACTTTTAAAAGGAATTCCGTCTTTTTTCTCAAGATTCACCGTCTTGCCCTTATCTTTCTTAGGTCGCTTACTAGACCGCGAGTTTCATGGTGACCTCCAGACCGGTCCTGCTACCTATCTAGGAATTTTTGGTACATCTCCCATCGTTGGCGTTGGGCTCGGCACAACATCCTTGGCTGTCGACATTACACTGTCCCAAAGGTCGTATGTCTCTTTTGGTAATGATGCAAACACTGGGCTTACTCTCAAAGCGTCGAAGTTCGACGGGTCCATACCTACTGGATTGCGCAATAACTTCATTCTCAAAATGCTAAGGGTTGTGCAGTGGATGGCCATCTGGGATTTATAGGCCTACCAAAATTCAAATTCGACCATTCCCTCATTTTCTGGCTCATTAATGCTATATTGGCGACAGATCATTTCAAATTTGTGTCTTAATTGATCGTCGTCCGCTCCTCATTGTCTTAAATTGGCCATCTTGTCATGCACAATGACACCAATGATTACTTTCTAACTTGTCCGCATAGCAGCGTAGTCCCTTGTGTGCGAGCGTGACCCCTGTGACATACTAGCCTTACATAAAACCTCCTCTCCACGCAGCTCTCTTACAGACTCGTTTATAGTCCTGCACCTTCTTTCAACTGCTTGGAGCACTGAGACTGTCTCCTCTTTGGCTAGTCAGGTGGTCGCACCCCCTTTGTGCACCGTTGTCTCGTCTTGGCGAACAACCCTCGACACGGTCCCTATTGTCATCGCTACATGCACTACTGGATGCGGTGCGCTCTCCTGATTACCCTCGAGAGTGAGGTGCAGAATTAACCATGACATTCGACCAACTAGCTTGTGGTCATACTCCTCCAATCCATCCTTAGGTTTGCGTTTATCCAGCTACAAATTTCTAGGTTTTTCATTCAGAAAGTCTTCCTTTAGTTCTTTTTCCATCTATTTAACCTCCGTGTCTAGCATCATATTCTTCGTTCTTAGTAGTACCCTATTTATTTCCAGTTCGCGAAGTTGCGCATTCCCTTGTCGAATGGATTCCTGAATCCCTTCATACTCCTCTTCGCGTGGTCTTGTGAGTTTTTTAGTTTGGACTTCGCACATTGTTATCTTCATTGACATTACTACATCCATGGCCTTCTACGGAGGTTCTTCAGGGACCCCAGTTCCCATACCATTCTGTAGCTTCAGACTCGACTTCACGGCCATGTTCTTGCATAGTGTTGTATACGCCCATTTGACCACTGGGATGCGCAGGTCCCCTTTTGTACATTGTATCCTCTATCCCCTATTCATGACTTCGAATACCTTGGCAAATGCTTCCCTCCTCACACTTGGTAGTGAGATCATTTTCTTCCGCCAATGCACCCTATTCGGGCCTGCTATTGTAATACTGCTTCGCGTTGGAATAGTCTGTTCAGTATATGTCTGCACCCATCGACAAAGGTGTGTTTGCAATTTGTTCTGCCCTTTTCCACCGATTTGCCTTAGTTTGGGTCTTCCAAAACATATGCACATCATCCTACAACATTCGCTCCAACTTCCAAAACTTCCTTGATGTGCCTTCCACCATTCCACTGGTGTCGTGCGTAGCACCCATGTTAATGCATCAAACCGTTGTTGCTCAGGCACTGTGTGCTCAAATTCCTTTAGAAATTCTTCTACCGTGGATACCGCATCATATCTTGGTAAGTCGTGCACCTCTGTAGTCACACAACGCAATGATCTTATCAGCGTATTGCAATTAAGTGTCGTCACTTCGTGCAACCGATTCTGTCATCTTTCAATATCTTCATCCGAATCTAAGGTACAGGAGTTGTCGCACTCCCATGAAATTCGTCCATCCGCCATTGGATTCACCGAATCTTGTTCGCGTGCAGTGATCTAATAAATGCAGTCTAGCTCGTCATCGTTGTCGTCTTCGCACGCCGGCTCAGTGTATCACATCCCTTCAGCGGGATCCAAGGGTATGACCATACGTAATTCTTTCTTTTCGAAAATCATCTTGCACTTCTTTAAATTAATAATCCCATTCATATTTGTAGCCCAGTCTATTCCTAGCAACGCGGGGTAAGGGTTGTTGTCATCAAAAATCTCTATTACTCAAAATCCATCTGCATGCTTGTGCCTTCAATGTCCACTGTTACCCCTTGCAACCTTCCCATGGGCAAGATCTTTTTTTGGTTTACCATTTGTAATTGAATAGGGGACCACTGTAATGCAGGCCTGCCCATGCATTCCCATGTCTTCTTTGGTAACACATTCACGTCTGAACCCAGGTCTAGGATTATCTGATCCATTTCATATTTGCCAATCTGTTTCGTTAATCTCAGGTTCCTTTGTAGGAGCCTTGCGAACCCATGTACCTTGATCAGGCTGCTTCCCCTTATCTTCCCCTATGGTCGCACCACTTCTGAGCATCATGTTCACATTGGGGTCTTCTTCACGCTGTTCAGACCTCATCATTTGGATATTCTGAGTCGGAGTAGGTTGTAGTACCCCTTTCTCATGCATCTGTGCGATTAGCATAGGAAAATCCATCATTTCATGATCAAACTGCTCGTAGTATGAACAAGATAATCTCATTGGGTTGGTACAATCACAAGTGTAGTGCCCTGGTCCTCCGTAATTGTAACAGATTAACTGTTTGCGGTCCCTTCCTAGCTCCATTCCTCCTCATCCTCGGCCTTGCCCGACCATCCCCATGGCTGGGTCAAGGCCTTGTCTTTCCATCTGCATTCTATATGTTGGGGTCTGCTCCATCATTAACTCATAGATGCGACAAGTATGCTTGTCGTGGCCCACTGATCTACAAAAATTGCAAAATAGATGCTAGGGAGTTTTTGTATACTTCTGTAATAGATGACAGTTGTCCATTGTGTGCTTTCCTCCCACCTGATAGATTGTACACCAGAGCGTGGGTGCCGCACTTGGCCTTTCTTGTGCCTTTGGTCTCAACGGCATTAATCCCCCTCCTACCAAGTAGTTCGCAAATACTGGACAATGATCCTTATCGTGGCACTATCCTTTACATTTTATGCACCACACTTCTTCGCGCACCTCTGGCTGTGGCACCCTATCCTACTTCAAACTCTGCATCTCCAAGCATAGGTTTTGTAGTTGCACGTGGATCTATTGGACTCCCAATCCCAAATCTTATATCAGTGTTTCATGCAACCTCATCGCCATTTCCAGTGCTTCAGCCTGGGTTGAAAGCTTCTGCTTTGACAGTGCCGTCCTCAGGGGTGGTGTTAAAGACACCACAAACCACGCGTGGTGCTGCACATCCATTAGTGTCATATTAGCCTCGTGGATCGTGTTCTTCAGTCTCTAATCCAGATCCTAGGGGTTCTCACCTAGAAGCATCATGATCTCTTTAAATCTGATGATTGACTGTGTCTCTGATTTTGGCTGGCTAAATTCTCTATTCAGCGCATTCTAGATCTCCACTATTCTTGCATTTGGGTGATCATTCGAGTGCTTGATATCCTAGGTCAACGCGTGATCCTACAGTGCACTCACCAATGTGGCCTTCTTAATGTTGTCATCCATGACCCCTTGTGCTTCCCACACTGCTCTTGCCATGAACCAAAACTGGTCTGGATCCTCATTCCCTACTCCTCTGAATACGGGTAACTTGATCACACTCACCATACTGAATCATGGGGGTGGTGGAGGCGGGGTGGGTGAAGGCGTAAGTGGAGGTGATAACTGCAGAATGCGTTGTCGTATCAAACTGACTGCACTTCTTGGGGAAACCCAAGTGTGCTCTTCCTCGCTCACTCACGGGGGTGAAATTAAAGGATTGTTTCCTAACCTTCGATCCCTTGGTAGATCTTTCTGCTCCACGCCGTTCCAATCATTAATGTATTCCTATAACTCGCTTTTCACATAACAACATATTACTCCAAGTATTCAGGGATTTGATGTATCTACCTCGTGGTCCCTTGAGAAACCATCGTTATGCTTTGTTATAGTTCACGGTTGTGTCTATCATGAACTTTGTGATAAACACTCCTATTATCCAGTCGAGCCAATGGTCCATGGCCCGTGCGATCTTATCTTCTGATGCCTCTAGTTTGAGCACTACCTTTGGATTCCACACTATCGGTTGATTGAGCTTATACCTTCCATGGCTGTCAGCTAATCTCACGATCCAATCATACATCTCTAAGGAGAAGGACGCGAAGAAGGGCTTGTGGATATCCGTATATATATAGCGATCAACGCTTCTCGAATATTTGCAGAGTTTTGTTTTCCTGTATCACGAACTCATGAAGCTTCTGATCCAACCAATATTCAGTTTCCTTCTTCGTAGGGTTCCAGTGTTTCAACATCAGACATTCCTTAAGCAGATCCTAGTCTCGGCAACGGAACCTTTTGTTGGTTTATTGGGGCATGAACTAGGTTCAGAAATGTTTTAGCCAAACAAATCCCGAAACTACTGGCACTTTTGGCAACAGTTCGCGGAACACGGACTGAGGTCTCACCCGAGGTAGTATGGGAGGGTGCTGGAACTAGGTTTCTACACCGTAGGGATGTCTTGATGAGATCTGGAAAGATCGCGAAACAATCCTGCATGCTTGCACTACTCTGCGCAGTTATCTAACCTTTGCATAGCTCTGTGAAGAGCGCGAAGAGGCCCTGTCTAGATCCTTTATCCTTACTGTGTTATTATTATAGATCTAACTTAATTTTGTGGGCCCAATATTCTTATCAATCATTCAACATTCATAACACATGCGCGCAATCATAAACTGTAAGGAGATGCATAAACATAAAACATACAAATCTACGAATAGATGCACAATATTCCAGAATCAACTTACCTTTTATTAAACTTCTGCTCTGTTACAATCCCAACTTCACCCTGCGCACTTAGCTGCAGGATTCCACACACACAGGTGTAGACCTTCCAAGCCTCTATGCACACAGTTGCAGAGCCTCTCTCTACTATTGCTACCCAAGACTCAGACTTACAGACTTAGAGCAAATATTACATTCAGAAACCCATATCACTTTAGATCAAGACTTAACCAAAAAACTTCTTTCTACCCTTAGAGCCTCGCTCTATTTATACATTCCCATGGTTCGCGAACCATGGGTAGGCCAACTCACTTTACATTACCTTACGTTATTTGAGGGTGGACAACCCTTTGACTTGACTCATTATAATTCACGCTTCACACACTTTGTAGAGCCTTTACAATACCATTACCCAAAATTGTGGGCTTTAAGTCCCAAAACTGTTACGTGGGGGATCCGCTGCCCAACAACTATACAAGATGATCTTTGAGGAAGAACCACCTTGCATGTAACCTGCTGAAATGGAGGAAATATCAAAGATTGCAGAATAGTTTTCCTCACCGGATGGAACCTTCCTTAGAGTGTTCGGCAGAGAGAAGTCGTCACATGTTTTTCCAAGGTATGCCACCGAAAATCTCGTCATGCAAGAAGTCTCATATCATCTTGCCATAGGGTTGTCAACTGCTTTACACAGGAAGAAGCAAACACCTTGGCTAAATGTTCCTATGCAAATTAGATTCTACAAGAAAAAGAACCTAAAAGTCGTGAATGTTAAAGGAAAGATGATAGAGAAGTTTGCATTTGTACGATCCTCGTGGTATTTGCAAGAACCACCATGTGAGAATTCACTTTTAGTGGTTGAGTGGGACATTTCATTGGTAGGAGGAGGATCCATGGAAGAATTTCTATAATGCTTTCAAGACCCGCGAGCCGGTCAGTTTTGCAAGAACTTCACAGGTCACTCCATAGAAGGAAGAAACTCAAGAAGTTGTGCCAGCAGAAGGGAGTAACCCCATGCAGGATAAAGGAAAGAAAAAGGTTTCTCACATTCCAGGGGAAGAAAGAAGTTGCAAGATGAAAGCAGATCCAATTGCTATGAAAGTGGCTTTAGCAATTGAGGTAATGAGGAAACATAGGATGTAGAGAGAAGAAAGAAAGAAAGAAGAGGGAAGACAAGTAGAGGAGATTGGAGGAAGAAAAGCATAAGAAAGAACAAGAAGAGAAGTAGAAGCAGGAAGAAGAATAAAGGAAACATGTAATCACAGAAAAAACAACCTGGAAACAAGTTGAAAAGAAAGAACAAAATGACAACCAGCAAAGGAGGAGGGTGGAAAGATGCAGGATCACAAGCTTTCTCAGCAGATTGAATAGATGATAGAGATTAATGATGTGGAGGCTGAACTAGAGCCGCAGAATTAGGATGTCAACCTGATTCTAAGCACACAATTGGTCACTATTCAGTCTCCACCACTTCCAGTAGTAGACTCATCTCCAAGCGAGGAAGGGGAAGTTATGCCTCTTGATGATGATCCAGTTATGGACACGTACAATATTTCAAAGATGAACTCCAAAATAAGATTGTGCAAGAGCGTAAGAAGCATTTTCTTTGATGATCTTGCATACCCTACTTTTATGAGAGAAAGGGTGATTGTGGTCGACACTAGGAGAGATCCTTAATCCATTGCCTCAACCAACTTGGATTTTACAAGTACAATGGAGTCAAACACTACATGCCTGATGGCTGAGAATAAGCAATTGGCAAAGAACTTGCAGGTTGTCATGAAAAATGTTGAATAGCTTTGGGTAGCAACTTAGAACGCAAATTCCTCATAGGTACACTTGGAGGTAATGAAGGCAACGATACTTCATGAAGTATCAACACTTGGAGAGACCATCTGGGATATCTATGGGGAGCTTGTTACCATGCATAAGACAATTTTCCATGTGCTTGTCTTTCAGCAACAATGTAAAGACTTCATCAAAACTCTCATAAATGTGCAAGTTGCAATTGCTACCATGCATGAATGGACAATGTGATACAAATGGGCACCACTTGACTTGGGTAAGAAGATGAAGCCACAAGTAGAGATGGAGAAAGAAGGAGTGTGTACGTTGATCTAGATTAAAAACAACTTGCCTCATTCATTGGAAAAATTTAGGCCTTGTATATATGGATATACAACAATCTGGATTCCTTGGTGAAGACCCACAAGATCCCATTAGTTGGCTCGCTCACTAAAGCCAAACCTAGGAACCAGGTCAGAAAGGAGGTAGAGGATATCTTGGAGCAGCTGAGACATATTTCCACCAAGGAGGACTTGGAGGTAAATAGATAGAACATGCACAACTACATTAGTGTTCATGTCCAAGTTCGGACAATGTTGATCATGCTTTGGAAGGAAGTAGAAATTGGTTCCAAATATTTGTACCCAAATGTCATTGAGGCTTGAGTCTATTTTTAGCCAAACACCATCACACATTTTCGGGATGTCATCACACAGTACTGTGCTTGGCATCAGTATGTGACCATGAAGCATCAAGTGGAAGTTTCTAAGCTAGAGCTTCCCCAAACTCAAGCATCATAGCGTTTTGTCTTGTTAGGTTGTCAAGTTGTCTCTACCATATTTGTCTTATGTGGGTATGGGTGTAAAATGTAATATTATTTGTAATTGATTGTAAAGTGGAACTCCAAGTGTCAATATTGGAATGCGAAGAGTCATGATGTAATGTAATGATTTATTTTATAAAGAAGTTGAAGAGTCAACCCCTCTTGTTAAAAATAGAACCTCATAACTCATGTAAAAGTATTTTGGGAACCAAGCTTTTGGCTAGGCTTAGGCTTAGAAAGAGCTTGGGAGTTTTGTGAGAGCCTTGGCTTCTCTGTGGCATAGAGGGAGTATACTTATTTGGAGGAGAAGGTCTTGTTGACTTCATGTCCCACTATTTGGAATAGTGGTTCTCCAATGGTGTATGTATCATTGGAACTTTCACTTTTAATAAAAGCTCAAATCCATCATGATTTCATGCATATGTTGTGAAATAGTAGGAATATTCTTGTTGTATTTGAAACGTATGTTATCTAACTTAGTCTTATGCTTATGAGCTATTTCATTTGCATTTGTAGGAATCTTGTTGAATGCGTGTTGTTGTATTAATTCACCATTATCAACTTTTGGACTATTCCACATATTATCTTGTTATGTCATTATGCTCGTGTGTTCCTTTCAAGCTACGTACTATTACATGCTTCTAATGGGTTGACCTCCTTTTCCCTCCATGTGTTTTAACCTTCATGCATCACACTTCACCTTCCATAGGGCCACACAATTGTTCTCATTGAAGACACTATGAACCACTCTATGCGTATTCACAACCAAGGCATATCATTAACACCCCACTATTGGGACTCCTACTCCAAATGGTGTGAGGTCTAGTTGGGACTTCATATCTGGGAGATCCCCTGAATGTTGGCAGGTCTAGCAACATCAACATTTCTGGCGCTAGAAGGAGGGCCAAATGACAAGCTAAGCCCATGACGTTTGTTCGAACTTTAAACACTCATTAATGGATTATTCCCATATATTAGCCCTGACATGTTTTTCTAAAACTTCAAAATTAAAAGTGTCAATTGGAAATCATTAATGACTTGTCAACTCTCAAATTTGATGGTGAGGGTGAAACTAACTTCTTTGAGCACACTACTCATTTTCTTGAGTTGTGCATGAAGCACAATATTCATTATGAGGAGGCCACTTGTGGATTGATCACTCGTAAGTTCAAAGGGTGCGTAAGGGGATGGTGTTACACATTTCCTGTTGCTTCTATACACTCTCTCAAACATCTTGCCACATAACTTTTTTGTTCTTTTGATAGGTATGATTACAAGTATGTGTTCAAGAAAATTATGTGATTGCAAAAAGAACCTAATGAATATCATGATGATTTTCATGATTGTTTCATTAATTTTTTCTTTGAATTTTCTTAAGATGATGTTGATTGGCCTTTAATGAAAGATAAATTCTAATTTATTGTTCACATTTCGATGAATTTGCATGAATATAAATCTCTCAAAAATCTCCCAACATAATGCAATATTAGAACTTCAAAATCAGTGATAGATGAAGTTGTTGTTTCGAGTGACTCTTCGTCTCCTTCTAAATAAACAACTCTAGTTTCACAAGTTGAGGTGGGAAATCTTGAGAATTCATCCACTTATTTACCACCATCTTCTCCCACCCTATGTACTCAGAATTCAAGCACAAGTTTGGATTTTGAATCTGATGTTTGTGATGAAGTGTTATCTCCTCATCCTCCATCCTTTGATTCCTTTAGTCCTTTGGATTGTGTGTCGTTGTGTTCACCTATTTCAAATGTTTCTTTGAATATTCATGAGGATAAAGGTATGGCTGGAGTTAGTGTTTCGAAAAAAACATGTGATGTCATTTACGATGACTATGTGTAGGAATCTACTTCTAAACAAAAATCTGCAATGAAGGTTGATTTTTATCCTTCATGCCTCTCCCTCATTGTCCTGACATTTTCTGTGATTTTGTCATTCCTGTTGAATATTGTGAAAAATTAGTCTTTGGTGATATCATCACTTCTAATCATTTTAAAAACTCATGGAATGTCAATTTTTCATCTAAATGCGGAGAGGAAAAATATTCTCTTTTAAATCTCCCTATTCTATCATCTCACCATTCTGAAAAATTAAAGGGCGAAATTTCTTGTTTCCATCTTCCCCTCTTCATGATTCATCAGATCATGAGGATGCCTCTATTTTCGATCTTGAAATTTCTGATCATTTTTGTCGTGATCTTTTCACTCATTCATCTGATCATGATTTTGATTTTTTTGCTGTTGATTTTTCTAAGCCACTAGTGTTTAATGATCTACCTTCTGATGATTTGGAACTTCTGCAAGTTGCCAATGCACTTCCGCCCGAGCTAATTGTTATGTTAGGTTCTCACAGTATTGAGATCAGTTCAAATTCTTATCAGAACAGTGGTGTATCTCTCAAGGTTCCTCGTCGCTCTCTCACACACATTGAAAATCAATCCCTCTCACAATCTTTGCATCCTCCCTCTACATTGCATCATCCTATTTCTCCGTCATTGGAGGAGTCACAACTAGAGAGAATAGTTGAAAAATGAAAATTTTATTCTTTCTTTATGTTTGTCTATTTCCATAGTTCGAAAGTTTTTTGTTGTGTATCTTCAAGCCGCAGTCTGTCTAAACATCATAATGCATCCGCAAATTGTCTTATGTGTGCATTTCTCTCATAATTTTCTGCCTGCATTTTCAAACTTCGAATGTTTTGGTATACATTGTCTTATCTTTCTTGTTTGTTTTGATTGTTGAATGCATTTCTTGATATGAATTCCCTCACTTACATAGGCCAGCCAATGCATTGGTGCTAAACTGAAAGTTTCATTTTACGTGTCTGGCCTATTCTCAGATTAGGTTAGGATTAGGAGTAGTTGTTTATTTTTCTTTGTTGTTTTGATTTATTTTGTTTGCTTTGATTGAATTTTCACTCCTCTTTTCTTTTGTTTATTTTCCTTTCGGTCATAGGATAGCTTCTGCATGAGATTGTGTTTGGTTTCCGAAGCAAGCATGGTGAAGTCCACGAGGAAGTTGTGCGACTGTCAATGCTTGGTTATATGCTTATTCCCTCTCTTTGCATGAGTTTTGCATTCTTTTAGTCGATGATATTTGATGGAAAATACATT
Source organism: Pinus taeda (assembly GCA_000404065.3). NCBI lineage: Eukaryota > Viridiplantae > Streptophyta > Pinopsida > Pinales > Pinaceae > Pinus > Pinus taeda. Next base: position 30,588 of record APFE031534142.1, on the reverse strand, counting down.
ACTTTTAGATAAAACCATAGTGGAATCATGATGGTTGAACCTATAACTAGTACTTCCTACTCTAATCGGTATTTTTTTTTGGTTAATCCTTGTTATCTAATTCGAGTAGAGTAAGGAGGGGAGGAAAACCTTAACAAGTGTGTCATAGGTATATATAAATATCCTTCTATGAAGGAACAACCTCTTCTACTCTCAATAAGATGGGATCCCTCTTCTGCCTTGTAAAATAAATAAGTTCTTATGCACAGTTCAGTGAAAAAAATAAAGGCAAAAGAAGAGAAAGCTTCTTGCACAGAGAAATAAAGCAAGAAGCTTCGCCAAGGTACTATCTAGACTCGTTGGCAACAGAGCAATGTTTATGTTCCTGAAGTGACACCATCAGGGTACTATCCAAGCTTGTTGGCAATGGAGAAACACCATAGATGAAAACTAAGACTCTGACATTTCTTTCGCTTGTGCATCTATATACTCCTCATCCCCAATCAAAACAACTTAGTCCGACTTGGCTTGGTTTAGTGTTTCTCCCATGAAGAGAATGGTAGAGACTATATTTTTAATGCAAGCTAAGTGAAGAAGCTATGATAATAAATGAACTGAATAATACTTCCTAAAGAGTTAGACCTGCTTTTCATGATACAAGACCATACATAGAGTTGGAGTTCTACCAGTGTGTCACCAAGTGTTGTAGCGACTACAACCACCCTCAAAAAATGTGCCTATGCCTTTATTTTGTAGCCTTCCTTTCTATTGACATGAGATTACCTTTCACTGTCATCAAGTATTCATGTTTTGATTGAGACTCATCCCTTTCATCTATGCTTGTGTTTGATTATTTTTACACTTACCTGATCTTTCTAAGTCACAAGATAAGTTCTAGGCTTGCCCTTACAAAATTTCTAGGCTTGCCTTTAGAAACTGCACAATCCATGAAGGAAATCCAACCTTGATTATTGGAATTGCGCAATCCAGACTGGTAGTTCTGCCTTGAGCTCAAAAAATGCATAGTCATGGAAGGAAGCCCAACACTGAGCATAGAAATTGTGTAATCCATCACTGAGCTCAGAAACTGTGCAATACACTGAGCCAGAAAGTTTCCCAGTTCCTAGAATTACACAATCTTTCTCAACATTGTGCATGGCAAGGTTCCCGAAAAAGAAAAAACATAGAAAAGAAAAAAGAAAAAGTAATCCCTAGAAAGTAGCGATTCATCATTAGTTTCCCGAAGGTGGCATTGTCCCAATTTTGTAAATTTCCGTCGTGTCACTTTTTCCTTGATTTTAGGCATGTGCGTCATAAACCCTAATTCACTCATATCTATTTAATATACACCTCTAGAGATCATTTGTACATCCGATATTAGAGCTCTAGCATTCTTGAGGAGATCAAAGAACCTTTGGGGGAGTTGTCGTTGCTTTTCCACATGATTTTTGTTTTTTTCGTCTTTTATAACTTTTTATGTCGCTTTTTTTGTTTCGCTTCTATGATTGTTGTTTTGCTTGTTTCTCTCCATATTTGTTGGCATTTTAATTTGTATTATCTTGTAGAAGTGTTGTTTTAGTTTTTCTTTTGCCTTTCATAAGTGTCGCATTAATTTTCTTATTTTTTCACAATAACAATCGTCATTTCGGTGAATCTCCTCACACGTTTGTTTTTCCTCTCGTTTGTTAAGTTTCTGCACTTGATTTACATTGATTCATCTATACTTAGGTAGATTTGCACTTAAAATCATGACATAACTTAGATCTACTTATTTCCCACATTTCCACCAAGCATATCCACATTTTCCCTTGGTCAGTTTCCACATTGCCCAGTTGGGCATTACGCAATTTAGAAACGCAAGCTGAGGCTTGGTCTCTAAGATTGCGTAGTGCATAGTTCAGGCTAGCCCAACTACACAATGTGAAGTTCTAAGGCTCAGTCTACCCCTTTGCCACTGAGACTGTGCAATGCATAGTCTCTCCCAAACACTTCCTAGGCTAGACTACGCATTGCATAGTCCCAAGCCTCAGGCTCCACCTTGGCTGCTGGGACTACGCAATGCACAGTTTCAATTACCAGTATCCCTCACTTGCCTAAGAATATTGCACAATTTTTCTCACCAGTGCACTAGTTTGCTTCCCCATCTTGCTGTAAAGATTGATTTGTAAAAGCCTAATGTTTTCTTTCCATGAGTGCCTTTTCTATCCCACAGGTACCATAGTTGTTGAGCACTTCTCTCTAGTAGTCATTATTACCATTTCACCTAAGACAACTGCTTCAAAAGATACCACTGAGAGCAGTATCAAGGAATAATTTGAGAAAACACCAATAAACTTTCTAGTATACTCGGACACTCAATTGTATGTAGAAAGAGGACTCAACTCTTACATGGCACAAATTTAATGAAGCTTTTTTAGCAAAAGACTTCACATCAGATCTAGAGGACTAGAAGGTATACATTAATGTGAAAAGATTAGGGTTACATACGGTTTCATGCATGTATCCAACCTTACCATGTGTATATGTCATCAGCTGGATTTTATCACATATTGATTTGAAGACCATGACTTTGATTAGTGCTAGCAGACGGAGGCTTGCTACTTTTCTAGCAACAGATTACTGAAGTATGTACCATTTTCCTAAGCCAAAATCACACATGGATCCACTCTTCTATTCCACCAACATTTATGTGGTCCCGAGAGATGTTATTAAGAGTTAGGTGAAGGAGCCATCAAATTTTTGACAGACACCCACCAACAACTATAAGACAATGTCTCTCAGGAGGGCCTATCAGATGTTGATCGTCTTAGCTTGTAGAATCCAATTAACAGAACACAGATACCTTTCCAAAAGGTTGGGCAGTCCTTTTAAACTAGGTTGTGAACAATGGGAAGCCGCTCAACTGATCATATTTTTTGGCTCAACAGTTAATGATCCATTTAGGTAACACCCTGAATTCCCACAAGGGCGAGAAATAGAGATTTTATATGTCTGCATATTTACTGGATGCAATCAATGCACATAATGCATTCCCTAGTATGAACTGGGCTCGGCCACCTCAATATCCTATCATGCACATCAACAAAAACTTCTCTCAGATTGTAGCCATCAAGGGGTTATGGAGAAGCTAACTAACCACTTCCTCATTCCGCTATACAGGATGATATTTGAGGAAGAACCACCTTGCATGGCATGTGCGGAAATGGAGGCAATATCAAAGATCACAGATTGGTTTACCCCACAAGATGGAACCTTCCTTAGAGTGTTCGGTGAAGAGAAGTCGTTGCATGTTTTTCCAAGGTATGCCACCAACAAGCTTGTCATGTAAGAAGCGCCATATCATCTCGCCATAGGGTTGTCAACTACTTTACACATGAAGAATAAATCACCTTGGCTAACTCTTCCTATGAAAATTGGATTTCACGAGATAAAGAACATAAAAGTCATAGATGTCAAAGGAAAGGTGATAGAGAATTTTGCATTTGGTACTCGATACTTCCATACGATCCCCACGGTATTTTCAAGAACCACCCAATGGCTTAGCAAGACATTTCATTTGCAGGAGGAGGATCCATGGAAGAATTTATATAATGCCTCCAAGACCTATGAGTTGGTCAGTTTTGTAGCAACTTTGCAGGTCACTCCATAGAAGGAAGAAACTATAGAAGTAGTGCCAGCAAAAGGGAGCAACCCCATGAAGTATAAAGGGAAGAGAAAGGTTGCTCACAGCCCAGGGGGAGAAAGAAGTCGCAAGCTGAAATCGGATCAAGCTTTTATGAAAGCGGCATTAGAAATTAAGGCAACGAGGAAACAGAGGATGTAGAGAGAAGAATATAAGAAGAGGGAAGAGAAGTGGAGGATGTTGGAGGAAGAAAATCATAAGCAAGTACAAGAAGAAAAGCAGACGCAGGAAGAAGAAGAAAGGCAATGCGCACTCTCAGAAGAAACAATGCATAAACAATTTGAAGAGCAAGAACATAACCAACAACCAACAGAGGAGGAGGGAAGATAGATGTAGGATCGAGAGCTTACTCAATAGATTGAACAAATGATAGAGATCGATGATATGGAGGTGGAACTAGAGCTAAAAAATCAGGATGTCGACTTGATGCTTAACACACAATAGGTCTTTATTCAGTCTCCACCACACCGAGTAGTAGAGTCAGCTCCAGGAGAGGAAAGGCAAGTTATTCCTCTTAATGATGATCCAGTTATGGACACGTACAATATGTCATATGATGAAATCCAGAAGAATATTGTACAAGTGCGTAAGAAGCATTTTCCAGATGATCTCACACCTCCTGCTTTTATGAGAGAAAGGATGATTGTGGTTGACACCAGGAGAGATATCAAAGCCATTGCCTCAGCCAAATTGGCCTTCACAGGTGTAGGGAATTCAAACACTCAATGTCTAATGGTTGAGAATAAGGAATTGGAAAATAACATACAGGCTGCCAAATGAGAGGTTGAACAACTCTATGTAGTAGCTCAGAACGCAGCCTCCGCATAGGTCCACCTTGAGGAAATGAATGCAACGATACTTCATGAAGTATTGGAACCCGAAGAATTAGGCGAATTTTGAGGTATAAAATGGGCCTCCTAAGGAAATTGTAAAATAATAGTGGAAATAATAAAATAAGATTAGATTACATCATCAAATTTTAGAGGGAAAAAAGAAAAAATTATATTTTCAACTCGTATTTTCAACTTATCTCCCTAAGGTTTTACTCAAATTTCGAGTGGGAGTACTCGTTGGATGAAAAAAATTAATTCCTCATCCAAGGAGTACCCATGTTGCATACTTTCAATGGACCTTTCCACACAAAAAATGAGAAATACATGAAAAATGTGATTGCAATCATGTTTTTCTCATTTTTCATGTAGCAGGGTCCATCAAAAGTATGCAACATGGGTACTCCTTGGATGGGGAATTAACTTTTTCATCCAACGAATACTCCCGAAATTTGAGTAAAACCTTAGCGAGATAAGTTGAAAATACGAGTTGAAAAAATAGTTTAATTATTTTTTAATATTTTTATTTTTTTACTCCAAAAATGGTGAATCAACCCCCATGGTTGACATAATCATCTTGAAACCTATGTGTTCTTATAAATTTTATTTTGGTTATAATTTTTTCTTAGGAGGCCCATTTTAGACCTCTAAATTCCCCTAATGAGACCATGCAGGATCTCTATGATGCATAAGGTAGTTGTTCGTATGCTTGGCTTGCAACAGTAGTTTAAAAACTTCATCAAAACTCTCAGAATTGTGCAAGCTACAATCATTGTCATGTATGAATGGATAATACGATACAAAGCGGAACTGCCTGACCATTAAATGTTATGTATATTATCGGATTCTTCGGTTTGCTTGAGTTTATTGGGTTTGGATTGCTTGAAAAACATCAATGTACAACTATTCTTCATACGATATGGAGAGCTTAGGGGAATCCCTCAGCAATATAAAGCTTGCTTGCCTCTGTTATTGAACTTGTATCGTGCTTGTTGATGGTATTTTCTATTTTTTAATTGGCATGGCACATAAATAAACTATTTCTCCTCCATTTGTTTAAGAGCATATTCAGCTTGGAGTGCACCTGTTATGCGCTTTGTGTTGACCATATCATAAATCCATCTGCTACTTTTAGGGTACACTCTCCTTTCAGGTACTAGATGCAAAATATTAGTATTGGGTAAGAAGATGAAGCCACTGGTAGACCTGGAGAAACAAGAATGTGGATGTTGATCCAGAACAACAAACAACTTGCCTCATTAATTGGAAACATTCAGGCCTCGTATGCACATATATACAATAGTCTATATTCCTTGGTGAAGACCCACAAGATCCCATCAATTGGCTTGCTCACTAAATCCAAACCTAGAAACTAGGTTAGAAAGGAGGTAGAGGAATACTTGGAGTAACTGAGACAGATTTCCACCAAGGAGGACTTGGAAGTGAATAGACAAAACATGCACAACTACATTGGTGGTCCCGTCTAAGTGAGGACCATGTTGATCATGCTTCAAAAGGAAATAGAAACATGTTCCAAATATTTGTACCTGAATTCCATGGAGGCTAGAGTCCACTTCCATCCAGACACCATCACGTAGTTTGGGGATGTCATCACACAGTACCGAGCTTGGCACCAATATGTAATTGAGAGACATACAGTGGAAGTTGTTGAGCTAGAGCTTCCCCAAACTCAAGCATCATAGCGTTTTGTCTTGTTAGGCTATCAAGTTGTCCCTACCCTATTTTGTCTTATATGGCTATGAGTGTAAAATGTAATATTATTTGTAATTAAATGTAAAGTGGAATTCCAAGTGTCAATATTGGAATGTGAAGAGTCATGATGTAATGTAATGAGTTATTTTGTAAATAATTTGAAGAGTCATGAGGGTAGTCCAAAGGACACAGAGGGGAGTTGGAGTCACCCCCTCTTGTTATAAATAGAACCTCATAGCTCATGTAAAGAGATTTTGGGAGCCAAGATTTTTCTTAGGCTTAGGCTTAGAAAGAGATTGGGAGTTTTGTGAGAGCCTTGGCTTCTCTGTAGCATAGAGGGAGTATACTTATTTTGAGGAAAAAGCGTTTTTGACTTCATGTTCCACTATTGGGGCTAGCGGTTTTTCAATGGTGTATGTATGATTGGAACTTTCACTTTTAATAAAATCTCAAAGCCAACACGCTTTCAAGCATATGTTGTTAATATAGTAGGATTGTTCTTGTTGTATTTGCAATGCATTTTATTTATTTTATGCTTATGCTTATGAACTACTTTTTTTTCATTTGTATGAATCTTATTGAATGTGTGTTGTTGTATTAATTTGTCATTTTTAACTTGTGGACTATTTCGCATATTATCATGTGATGTCATTATGCTCATGTGTTCCTTTCACACTGCGTACTATTACAAGATTCTAATTTGCTCACCTTCTTTTACCTTCGTGTGTTGGAACCTTCACGCATCGCACTTGACCTTCAGTGGGTTCACACTCTTTTTCTCACTGAAGACATCGTGCACCACTCTATGCATATTTTCAACTGACTACTAGGAGTCCTACTCCAAACAATGTGAGGTCTAGTTGGGATTTCATATCATGAAGATCCCCTGAATGTTGGTAGGTCCAACACCGTCAACAGGGAGGTAGCATATGAGTTGGATCTTCCACCATGAAGCAAGGTGCATAATGTGTTCCATGTGTCTTGCCTAAAAAAGGCCTTGGGACAACTTGTTACAGTAGCAAAAAGGTTACCACCCTTAAATGATGAGGGGCATTTAGTTTTGGTTCTAGAGGCTATTTTAGAGGTGAGAGAGAGGAAGCTCTGAAATAGATTTATTAGAGAGTTCCTAGTCAGATGGAAGGATTTACCAGAGGAGGATGCCACATGGGAGGGAGAATAGGTGTTATAGAATTTGGAATTACAGTTGATTGAGGACAAGAAAACTTTGGGTGGGGAGGATTGTGATATCTCCACTAAATAAAATTTTGCTAAGAAATTCTCATTTTTGCATTTTTGACATTTTGGTGTTTTGTGGACTTAGGAAAAGTGAGTGACTATACCCCACTTTATTTTTGGAGGAATGAAGGTTATGCACATTAGAGAAAATGATGACTTTGGTTTGCTACTGGAAAGTGGGTGCCACAAGAAAGGGAATTCGAACCACATGGAGAATTCGCACTAGAGGAGAGAGGAGAGAGAGAGAGAGAATGGAGGTTTGAATTAGTGGAGTTGGTGACCCACTAAGGGAGAAGGGACCAACATCTATAACTATCACAAGGAAACTTTACTTTTTCATTTATTGTCCATCTAATTCATGATATCGAACTCTCTCTTGGAGTTGTTGGGCACAAGAAGAGAAGCGATGGTTAGCACAAAAGTTTCAAACGAAACTCTCACTCGTTTCAGATAACTTTGAGTGTCTCCATAATGATGAAGTTGGGGAGTCTATTACAGGGCTTCCATAGAGACTATTGTAGGGGTTTCCACTCAGTTCTACAATTGGCTAGGGCACAGAAGACAAGTTGGACTTCCCATTTGGAGCAGCTACAGGTGGTCTTCTGTTTCAGTCTTTTGCAGAGGCATTCTTCTTAATTGAAGCTAAGGTTTTGGAGTTTTTTGTAGGGCTTAGGTTAAGGTTATTGATGGGGTCAAATTTCCCTTATTTTTATAGTGTTTAGAGCTCACTGGAAGAGGCTTGCATAGGAGTGAGGAGAAGATAGTTTCGCAAGAGGTTTGGGCTAGAGAGAAAGCTAGATTCCAAAGGAGAAGTTGTGTTGATTTTTGGTGGCATTTCGACAATGGTTTGGAGTAAATTTGAGTAGAGCATCTTCAGCAGTGCATATAGCTAGCTAGTCTAAGCAACTCGCACTTTTTGGGGCTCTCTGGGTCAACTGGAATTAGCCCAAGGAATTTTTGGGTTTTGGTGGATTTGGTGTGAGTTGATTTGGCCTAATTTTTTAGAATTTTCTGAGCATTTTTCAAGGTAGTAACTCCAGTTTTTCTTCAGCATCAACAAAATATTTTTTGGGTAGTGTGTGCTTCATATTCAGTCATTTCCAGCACTTGGGTCTTCACATTCTCACCTCAATTTTGCATTGCTTGCAGAAGCAAGCCGAAGTTCTATTGTACCCAATTTCTAGCAGTGTTAATAAAATGGCTCAAATTTCTTGCTCATATTTCATGGCTTATTGATTGTGCATGCATGCTTTAAATTTTTATTGTTATAGCTTAGTGCTTGTCTTTGATTTTCACTGTTATTTCCTAGTTGGAATATTACAACCTAATTTTTCTTTTATGTATTTTTTGTATTCACTTCTTTCTTTTTATTTATGTTTTGGAACATTACTTATTACCTATAAATAGTTCATGGATTATCTCTTATGATGGTTTTAGCTCAACTTGGATATGAGTAACTTGATTTATCTCTAAATATATATTTAAACCCATCAAAATTTAATTGAAGATAAAACATGTTTGTTGAACAGGTAAATCCCCTCTGCGGACATAGGCGATCCCACTAGCCCAGAACAGGTCTAGCAACAATCAATCAATGCTACTATGCAAGTTCCTAGTTGCAATTAACAAGTGGGTAATGAACACCTACTTGGATTCCAGCGCTATTTCTTTGATGAAGAGATGCCGCTCTCACTCCTTCGCTCTGGTCGGTCACAATCCTCCACTATCCTCGTGGATGGACACCTGCACATGCAAAGAGAGAACAAACACAAGCATGAAATCTAGTAAAAGCA
>APFE031534138.1:43407-108627 GCA_000404065.3 Pinus taeda | reverse complement strand
TTCGAACTCGTTAAAACTTACGAAAAAATGAAACCTCAGAGTCATCTTTTAAGCCCTTTTCTGACTCCTAAAACATGAAAAGATTGCCAAGTGTTTCTTTTACACTCGTTAAAATGGAATTAAAAGACGGTCCCCTTACAGCCCTTTTCTGACCGAAAAAACAGGAAAAGATTGCCGGATTTTTGTCGTTTCAATTTCGATACTGGAAATAAAACGACGTGTCCTTGATCGCTTTTTACTTTTCAGGTCAAAGACACTAACTATGAAAATATCCTTGGTCGCAAGATCAAGCGGTTCTCCTAGGTATTATTTTATACTTTTTCGGGCTTAGGAGACACAAATTTACGAAGAAGTCCAATCTGGAGTCTTCTTAAGTTTTTCAGACTCTCTAAAATTGAAAAACGTCGAGTTTCTCCTATACTGGACTCGTTAAAATTTCACAGTAAAGGACCTGTTCAATTACAAACAGGAACGGACCACTCCTTCATAGGGTTCAAATCAAAACTAAGTTGGACTTCCGAAGGATGAGCTTACAAACAAGCATATGTTATCCTCCTCAAGCTTGTAAAAATAAAGAGGTACTTGCCAGAAATGGTGGGGGAAAAATGAGAAGAATGAGCCTATTTGATATCTTTTGTCTCAAGAAAACCTTGCTACCACTCTTGAACACGACACTTATTCATTCACCTGGGTTGGGAAATCCTTTACCTCACAGTTGACCAAAATCATTTTTAGCCGGGTTATGGGAGTCGACTTTGAGTCATTTATCACCAAACCATCTGTTGTGTCGTTATGTGTTCAAGAGATCTGAAACAAAACATTCAACCACAAAATACCTACCATCCATCATGTCATCATTGAGTCAGTCTTTGCAGCAACATTTCTTCAACTTGAACTATGATTTCGTGTTGTGGGCTTGCCTGCGACGAGTCGCTTTCTATCGACATCAACACATTATCTAGAGAGTTGACTTAGAAATCGTCAGTACCTTGGAGTCTGCATGCATCAATGGCAGGTTTCTCGCCTTCGACGTCAGTTTTCATCATTGACTTGCGATCGAAGGATTCCATGAAATGTTCGACACCGACTCATTCATTCACATCTCATGGATTGTGCTGGGTACTTTGAGAACCATTGACACTGGTGGTCTCTCTCACACTTGTTAACAGTTTACATCATTGACTGGTAATCAAGTGGAATCTACCATGTTCGACATCGACTCATTTATTCACATGGCTAGAATCGTACCAATTCGGGAAGTAGAGATGAAGACCCTGGATCTAGTTTCCACCATCCAGGCTGCGAGAAGTTTTGTATTCATTATATTGTAGACCAATTATAAACAGATGGTTGCGTCCATACTGTGTCTACACGAGTCTATGATTATGATGTATTATGAAATCATTCCTGTATTAGAATAGTTAGTCTGTTAGTTAAAGTTTTGATCTGAGTATGGGAATGCCTACCTCAGCGATGATATAATCTTATACATGTATTTTGTGTTGAAAATTGCAGGTTCTGACCAAGCTCTCCACGAGATAATCCTTGAAATGATAAAGTACTTCACCCTTCCTAGATGATATAAAACCCTTATCTATTACAGGCTTCGCACTTTAGGGGGCAATCTGTTACACTGAAATTTGTCACCATGACTATCTCCAGTTAATATGGCTCCATCAATAGTCATATTATCCTCCTTGTCAAGCCTTATACCTCTGCTCTCCATGTCAAACTTCAAAAAAAAGAGAAAGTCATTAAAAATCATGTTTATCTCTGGGTACGCAGGTTCTCTCTACCTTGCCTGCGTGTACGCATCCCAAGCTCATTGTACCTGCGTACTTGTACGCTCTGTAATTCAAGGGATGGGTGCGTACCCCTGTAAAGGTCAAAAGGCACGAGTTTCATCTTAAAAAAGTTACTTGTGGTCACTTCTAGAGCCTTCTAGAAGAGTGTTTGACGTGTATTGAGCGCCTCCAGATGGTTCATGCATCCCTATGATAGAGGAACTTATCCCATCAAGAGAGGAGCTACCCCATCCAAAAGAGGGAGTATCCCATTGATGTTGGAACTGAATAACTTCCTCTAGAACACTATAAATACAGGCATTGGGCCAAGGGAGGGGAGGTTGAAAGCTGAACATTCCAAAGGGTAGATGCTGCTGGAATTAGGACTTCCATTGTAAGCTTGTGAGGAGAGATTACCATCCTTTCTTGTTTCATTTGGAAGTGGGTGAGCTTGTCAAAGTAGAGGAAAACTCTTGCTGGACCCTGGGAGGAACTTGCACAACACCAAGGCTCAGGTTGTAATGGTTTCTTTTTTGTTTCCTTAATACAAATAAGTCCATTCTTCTCAATGATTTGTTGTTAATGAATTGTTTCATATACTCCTTGGTCTATATGTTGAATATGCTTTGTTTTATGGAATATTCAGGTGTTATGTAATCGTTTGATTGTTAGTGTATGCAGGTTTCAAAGTGAAGGAGGAGCTCATCTGGATCGACGAGGCTGGACTGCTACAACAAGCGTTGGACTTGAGGTAGGATCGAAAAACACTTGGTTTCTCATAGAATAATGTATGTTTAGAGAAGGATTGCTCTTAATTGTCTTGTTTGTCACTAGAGAGTCTTAGACTCCTAGGGAGGTTAGTTTTATCAGCAAAAATAACTCTTTCTGCATGACAAGTGTCAACGAGTAACATTATGAAGATGTACTGCCAAATTACAGATATCTAAACAGACAGCAGAAAATATCACCCTTCTTACTTAATCAATTAGTCAATCATACTCAATCTCCTTATACATTCAGTTCTACATTCAGATCTAAAGAAGACATCATTGACAGACAACAGTAAAACAACAACACTAATTATATAGACCAGCCATCTCTAAACAATAGGCTTTTCTTTTGCATACGCTACTTGGATAACCTGCGTGTATACATGCCTTTACCAAGGCGAACCAACATATAGATTTGCAAATGCAAACTTATAACTTCGTAGCTCTTCCAGACTTTAGATATACCCAGATCATGACATATAAAGAATAAAACATTTGTTAGAATTTAAATCTAGCCTATCCATTATCAGATCACATAATGATAAGTCGTTATGGTCCTGATCCATTATTAGATCTCATTCATCATCAAACACTCAGGTGCATACTTAGTTCAAATCAAGCAAAGCATCAGAAACCCATAACATGCATAATTTATTTTGATCTAACACTTCATAAGATATTCATTACATGTGCACTTAGCCCTTTCATCTTCTCCTCCTTATATAGTTTTGGCCTTTCTCAATACCTTAGACCAAAACAACACTTAGAGCCTGTGATATTCTTGGATAGGATCAAATAACCATTACTCTGCTCAATATTGTCGGCTAATACCATGGTATTGACCCTTGGGATTCTTTAATACTAAATTTCCTTGATTTTCCAACCCATACACGCTTTTTCTCTTGTGAAAGTGCATGAATACGTATACGCTCTTTTTGTATAGTGAACTCGCGTGTATACACTCTTTTTGTATAGTGAACTCACATATATAGTTAACATACCTGAAAATGTCCTTTTTCTTCAACTTCTTGATTCTGATCTATAGTTCTTTGTTCCTTCATCCTATTCTTTTATACCATTAGTTTGTTCCCTCTGAATAGAATTGTTATAATTGTTGGCATTATGATACAGGCGTTTTCCTTGATGGCAACTCACTTGATAGATGGAAGATCATAGTGCAGCGTGTCAACAACAAAGAATTACAGATCAAACTACAAAGAATGAAGAAAGAGAGGTATACGCAGGTTCATCTTGACCAAGTTGCGTATACACGCAGGTTCACTGAACACAAGTAGCGTATACGTATACACGCACTTTCACAAAACGAAAAGTGTGTATATGTTGAAAAACTAAGTTTTGGTCCATGGTATTTGGTCCAAGGTATTTTGTTCCATGGTATTGGTCCAAGGTATTTGGTCCGAAGTGTTGACCCTAGGTATTTGGTCCAAGGTATTGGTCCTAAGTGGTTTTGATCCATGATATTGAGAAAGGCCTAATACTATATAAGGAGCAGAAGATCATTAGGCCAAGGTGTGCAAGTATCGAATATTTGATGAAGTGTGAGATCTAGTATGCAAGGTATCGGCCTATGGTGCTTTGCTTGATCTGAACCAAGGATGAACCTTAGTGGTTGATGAAGGATAAGATCTAATTATGGATCGTGATCTTAAGGCTTGAAATGAATTATCATTATATGGTTTAATCATGTATAGTCTAGATCTAAATATTGATGCATGTGTTATTCTGTAAATGTTATGATTTGGGTATAACTTAAGTCTGGAATAGCTACAAAATTATGAATTAATATTTGCAAATGTATACACTGGTTGGCTTTGGTAAAAGCATGTATACACGCTGGTTTGGTTCATCAGAGTAGTGTATACATTATGAGATATGATATTTGAAGTTGCAGTTGGATCTGGCTGTTGTTGCAGAATTTTGGATTCTGCTCTGTGTTCTGGTGACTATGTTGATGACAGTATTCTGAATGTTCAGATTGATTGATTGTGATTTGCTTCAATGACGATGGGTTTTCAGTGATTCAATTGTGGGTGATTTAAAGATTTACGATTGATTTTCAATAATTGGTTAATGCATGATGTATTTGATGGTTGTGTTGCAGTGGTGATTGATTTTGAGCTTCAATGTTGTTGATGGGTTCAGTATGAAAATTGGATGAAACATGGCCTTCATATTATGGTGTTGTGTTCCAGGATTATCTAGTGTGAAAATTAATGAAATGTGGTCCCTGAAGGAAGAGAGAAGGTTATAGCTTTCTATAGGTCGGCGCCTATGTACTAGTAAACATATCAGTTAGTACAAGAGCTAGGGGGTTGTAACTCCCTTCCAGTAGAAGCTGGAAAACGAGAGAAGGCTGTAACCTTCTGTAGGTGGGTGCCTACGTACTAGTATGAGTCTGCACCAACACAAGATTGTAAACAAGTTTTTTTATATAAAAAGAAGACAACACTAGGTGGTTTTTGTCCCGCATTGGGTTTCCACCTTAAATCTTGGTGTTCATGTGTGTTTCTCATCTGTGCTGGTTTGTTCTGTTATTACTGCACTTGGTTACTATTTATATGGTTAATTAAGTACTGATGCATTGATTAAAGATCAACATATGATGAATTCATTGAATCATAAGTTTGTTGGATATACGTTGGTTTCCTTAAATATAGTTGCATATACACGCAAGTTACCTTCATTGAAGTAGCGTATATATTTTTGAGTATGAAAAGGAAAACATTATTGATTTGACTAACACTGATTCATCCCCCCCAGTATTATTTCCGACAATAATGTGATTTTCCATTGTACATTACTTCTGAACTCATTCCTTTGAAATGCCCTACGTTTTGTCACATTTGTAAACACAACTGCCATGCATTCTGTTACATCTTATATCTCTCCTGTATATTCATCTAGTTACCATATATAAGTGAGTTGTTCTACTACAAGTGGGTTGCCATCAAGTACAACACATGCATCATAATGACAACAGTGAGAGGGGCTTCCAAGGACTGCAGCGATATTGTCTCTGCTTATTAGCTAGAGAGGACATCAACCACCTCTTCCTCCATTTCCATTTTGCCTCCTCTGTCTGGACAAATGTGCTACAACTTTTGAACAAATTGGAACTGCATGGACATCCTCTCCTATCTTGGCAGTTGGACTGTGGATCACCCCCAACACAAAACACTAGATTTCTTCATCATCTGGGGGATCTGGAAATCCATGAACGCCCTCATCTTTGAGAATGTGAAACCAAACATCTGGAAAACCAACTGCAAAATTTTCTCCTCCTATCTTGAATACTCTCCATTCAAGAAATCGCCCCCTAAATGTTCCTCTCCTCCCCAGAACATCTAGTCCTCTTATCGAGTTGGTTTTTTTAACAAGGCCTCCTCATTTGAATCCCGTGGCTGTGGCATGGCCATCCATCTAGACCCTAAGAGCTTCTACAAGTTTCACTGGCATTATGGAATTGGTTCCAATACTCATGATGAACTTATCGCTCTTTGGGGGATCCTATTCTGTGCTTCTTGATTTGGCATCAAAGCTCTTACCATTTTAGGGGATTCCAAATCTATCATCAACTTGGCTAATAATCAAGGTTCCTTAGACTCTCCCAACCTTGACCCCCGGGAATGCAGAATCAAATCCCTGCTTAAGGAGTTTTTCTCTGTCTCCATCACTCACATCCATCGGAGATAGAATGGCAAAGAAAATCACCTCTCAAAGGAAGGTTGCAACTCAGATCCTGATAATATATTTTTCAAATGTTCCACCTTTGCCTCTTTTCAATGGTCAGGATACATTTTTATTTAACTCTATATACAGATTGAACTTGCTTTCTCATTGTTTTCCTTTTTTGTGTAAAGTTCCTCCAAGTATATATCATTGTAACATGACTCCTTTTTACCAATTATGAATCTTAGAGAACAATCTATGAATCTTAGAGAATAGATGTATTAATCACAGTTTCCAAGTTGTTGCTTACCTGTAGGCGATCAGTGGGATATCCATCCTCTGTTACTGTACTTTCTCATTTTATTAATCTGAAAGCCTTTTTCGGTTTGGGAAAAAAAAATATTACACGGAATGTTGTTAAGAAACTTTTGCAATTTTCTTTTCTAACAAACTTATTTATTAAATTTAAAATTTTATCAATATAATTAAATATATTATTAGGAATGATAGTAATCAAAATTTGATATGTAATTTCTTAATAATTTCTTATTGTTATGTTTAAAATTTGGACCTTTTAATTTACTCTAAAAAATTTGTTCTTAAAAATATTCTTATTTTAATCACTTTAACTTCTTATCTGTTATCAATGTTTTGTTTGTCGAGAGTTTTCCAATGATATAAATTTCATCAAGCTCTAAATTATGGACATCAAGTTATGGCACTCAAAAGCTTTATTTAATTATTCCATGTTAGGCGCTGATAGGTTGCTAACTCGTGATGACCAATCCACATGTTATGATTGCATTTTTCCATGTAAAATGATACATGCTTAACACATGGAATTCCTTCTTCTACATATCATGACCACATTGTGCCACCTACATATGGTGGACACAATAGCTACCTAACCCTATATGAATCTAGAAAAATCCCCGAAAGACCTTTTTCTACAAAAAAGCTAGATCTCGAAATTAATAGAATCTGAATCTGATTTCTGTTGAATGATTAGAATCCCTAACATAAAGGAAATTAATAGGTATGGATCTCAGAAAATCCTATTCGCATGATTCTTCAAAAATATGGATTTCTAGTTTGATAAACTCTAAATATTATTTCCAATATATGATGGGAATTATTAGATGGTAACGATCATTGACATAATTTGATCTGAATTCTATTGAAAAACATCTAAACCCAAGAAAATATATAAAGGGATGCTTTTCCAAAAAGTTGTATTTCTGGTTTTCAGATTTGTTAGAAGATGAGAACAATTCATGGTAACAGTAATTAAAATTTTTGATCCATATTCTCTCAGACACATCTAGATCTGAACGTTTTCTCAAAATGTTGGATTTTCGAATTCCACTTTATCAATTCCTCATCATCCCACCACGTAGGCTAGAGATCATATTTTTTCCATGTCAGTGTGTCAGTTTAGCATGCCATGTTATCATGCCACATCATAGTATAAATTATGTGGTTCCACGTGTTCTGCCTTACTAGAGTTTGAATCTAGGTTTCACATAAAAACATAATTAAAATAATTTCTAGACCTCCAAACTTCCAAATATGCCAACAAATGGTCTCTAGTTATTTGGATTATATTAATAGACATCCTTGTTAACCAACCACTAGGGAAATTTTTCTAGAACCATCGTGTCACCAAGGTAACCAAAATATAAACCTTATACCTTTAACCTCTTTGATTAGTGGACTTCAATTGAGGCGAATTACAAAAGCACTGTCAACTAACAGTTGTATTAATCGACCACAAACCACTAGGGAAATCAATGAATTGTGTTCACTAAGCTAAGTCTAATTCATTTAAAGAACTCCACACTTAAACCCCTTTGTGGCTAAGCTCCCAATCATGCCCCACTAATCCATGTGATTAGGGACTTGAATTAGAAATTTCCAAATCCTGTATTTTTTTGAAGTTATTTATACCGTGGATAAAATTTCTTTATCAAACTTGTTCAACAGGCTTTGAGACTACAAATAACATCTAAAATCTTCCAAATCAAAGTTCATGTGAAAGCAGGTTTATGTATCATAAACATTGAGTTTCAATAAAATAAAAGATATGGTATAGTTCCGTATTTACACCAAAGTCAATATGGATATAAAGAGAGTCAGAAACTATTTTTGTTAGCTAAGTACCATTGTTTCCAGTGCAGTTTAACCAATTATGTATGTAACATGATATTTTTCTTGATTAAACATGTCATGTTCTTACTTCCATGATTAAGAAAGATAACACCAAGGTTACAATAAATAGAACCTACAAAAACTATTATACTTTATCACATTTTAGTCATTGATGAGGATAACATTATTGGTTGTGAACTTAACCTAAACATATAGAGAAAAACAAGGTTGAAAAAGCTAAAGATCAAGAATTTATCTATTTTTTGTATTACTTACAGTGCACAAATTTATAGACAAAAATAATTTTAACAAAGTTTCATATTGGAACTATAGCGATTATCTAGTTTTTTAGAAGTTCATTTATATTCCATACGAGGAATATACATGTTCTAGTTCTCAATAAACTATTCATTCTCAACAATAAGGCCCAAAGCCATTATATCAAAGCTCATTATGTCACTTGTGGGAATTGAACTTGGCTGGGGAGGATTCCAATTATTCCTCCCAACAACTTGAGATAAACCTAATTGACAACAATTATATAGAGTTTATCTAAGCCTAAAAATAAATAAATAAAAATCCCTCAAACTTGAATTTTGTTAAAATAGATGCAAATAAATAATGAAATTGCAGAAAAAAAGTAAAAGTCTTATATGGGTGCATAGTAGTTGACTAGTAAAACCAAGGAATCTAAGTGATCTCCACCCAACCATAGGTAGGTTACTAAAGAAATCAACCCCCAAGGCAGGCAATGATATCATCGAGGCAAAGGAGGTACAATGACAGTCTATGATGGATTCAAGAAAGACAACATCTAGGTATAATGACTCTTAGTTCATTCTATAGTGGATTCAACCAAGAAGCTTCTGCTACCATGTTTTATAGAGGTCATCGCAGTGATAGACACCCACATTACTTGCCTCTCATTACATAAAAGAGTTTCTCTTTTCTTCTCAAGCGCTTAGAAATATTTTCTTCTTGTGCTTTTTGGAGAAGGAAAAAATAGGTCCAGCTGATGTCACAAAACTTCTTGCATACTATACTCATTTTGTAGCTCTTTAAACAAGTATCTCTACTTCATTTCATAGTTGGCCTAGTCTATATGTTCATGGCACTTCGTTTTTTTCCCTTCTCTCCTATAGAACTCTCTCTCTCCCCTTTTTCCCAATATGTTTTCCCTTATTTTCCTCACAAGAAGTTCCTCAACCTCCACCCCTCACCCCACTTCTTTTTGTTCCAAGAATGTAGGGAAGAAAATTTCTTGAAATATAGGAGTGATGACATCATTGTAGGAATTAGTTTTGTCCAGTACTCATAGTTTTAATAAGGTGAAGATGATAAAGTAGGAGAGATAAAGGAACACTAAAGAAATCCCTTAGGCAACCTTACCTTTCTCCTCTTATGATATCATTTAAGCAAATTTAATTATAAACTTTTAAAAGATAAATTAGGAAGTTACATTGAAAATAAAGCGTACTCTTAAAGCCCTACTTGAGACATGACCCATGTGGCATTCAAAGGTTTACATAATAGTTCATAACACAGCCATTGTCAATTGAGCTACCCCCATAAGCTAAAAATAATATTAAATATATTATTATAAGTAGCACAGTCATATAAATCAAATAGCTCGTAAATGTAAATAAACATCAATCCACAATAAACATTAAAATACACAGTTTCAGACACTATCTCCCTTTACTAAAATTTTATATAAACTAAACAAAATTTTATATTTATATTTATATTATTATTATTTTTAAAAATATACCTGCACTTTTTGTTAAATTTAACATACCACCACTTATATGCTGAAAACCAAATCCAAACTTTGAGCAATGTAAACTAAATGGATGATAACCCAGCCAAACTCAAACCAACTCCAAACATTGAGCAGTGTAAACTAAATGAATGATAACCAACCCAAACTCTTAAAACAATCCATGACAGGGTTTACTCTACTCCAGATGACTCCACCGCGGAATTTACCTTGTTTTTACATTGCCAAATACCACTCAACAGCTGAAAAAACCCTTTCTCTAAAATGAAAAGGAGAAAGCATTACACTACTGAGACCTAATACGATAAACAGTAGAAAGTATTTCACAATGTACACATTGAATTTGGGCTCAGAACAAGAAATCGGAAGAGATAAAGGAACAAGCAATGGTGCCTGATTCGGTGCTCAGATGTGCAGCACTGCAATTCCCTGTTTCAATACCCATAGTTTTAAAGACACCATGGGAATGGGCATTTATCATGTCGTGTAAGCTCTGGAGCT
Source organism: Pinus taeda (assembly GCA_000404065.3). NCBI lineage: Eukaryota > Viridiplantae > Streptophyta > Pinopsida > Pinales > Pinaceae > Pinus > Pinus taeda. Next base: position 97,954 of record APFE031534138.1, on the reverse strand, counting down.
TGTGACTCAGTTCCAGTGCTTGCGATCTCAGGACGCCATTCTCTTCTATTATGTGAGCATAATGCTGTGAAGCGATATTGAATTGGTCCAGTATCCGCCCATTCTCTGCTCTCAGATGAGCCACCTGAGTCCTCAGCTCGTCAAAGTGATGTTGTTTCCGGAGCCTGGACCTCCTTGCCGATTCTCTGTTAGACACCATCCTTCTCCGTTTCCTTGTCCCTTGCTGATCCTCTGCTTCATCAGACGCTAACATGCTCCGAGATTGGGAGATGCCCTCCCCACTGGCTCCAGTGGAATACAATGAATTCTGAGTTGGGCACCTCTTGTCCACAGACACACGCACTGATTTCTTTGTGGGCACTGCAGTTTTAGCCCGAGAAGCATTCAGATGAGCAGGGAAATTCATATTTTTGTATTGGGTACTGCCCATATCATATATTTCTCCGCTGAATTCTGCTGGATGAATTGGGACGACAGAATTTTCGGGAATGTCCAATTGGTTTGAATGAGAAGAAAGCATCTGATTTGACTGCAGCCCTGTCAAAGAGGGCGAAACAGGGCCAAACCTTTCAGATCCTTGCGCGATGATAACTGTCCGCTCCATTAATGGAAATGTTACAGCTGTTGCTGTATTACAGCTCCTTTTCCCGCCTGTGAGGAATCAATTTGAATTGGAGATAGTAACATATACCCAATTCAACAGGAAATATATAAAGCCCTGAAATGATAGCAGAGACTAAAGTTTGGGAGTTTTCAAGGAAACCCAAAAGAGACAACCCTATAGCTATACACAGCAATGGTGAAAAACGAGAAAAGACTTGTAGCAGAGACCCAAAAGTATATACAGCAATGGAACAGAAACACCATACATAACAGCTTCTGAAGAAAAGCGAACATAAGTAGGATCTTTGGCTACCCAATTTAGAATCTGACTCATACACACATGCTAGGTTACTTACAGACCAGTTGATTGTATTGATAACAGGCACTCCACAGCTACAGCTACTGCAATGATAGCATTCAATTAACCTCAATATATTGGACTATCAAGATTAAACCAAACTTTCCTATATCAGAATTGAAGGCCTTTGGTTGCTGTAAGTAGGCCGTGTAGACCTTCAAATCCACCCTGCAGAAAAGCTACCCAAAGCTATATATTTAAGTCCTAAATTTATCCAACTCAAAATCAAAACCTAAATACAATCCAAAGTACATGAACAGACCATATGATTACAAGGAAAAAATGCAAAAATGGCATGGGCGGCCCTGAACTCCTAGAGCAGCAGGTAGCAGAGAAAAGCTTGAAGAAATGAAAGGGAAATAGGCTTGAGCAGAGCATGTATTTAAGGCTGTGGATCAATGAAATGTGACCGTGTGACAGAGCAAAGGCAATCCAAACAGAAGAAGAGTAAGAATTTCATTTTGCCAGTAGGACCCACATTGAAACGAGGAAATGGCCAAAAGGAGAGACAAATGGATAACGCACAACCGATTATATATATTAAACAATAAAAATAATCAAAGAGCAGTATTTTATTTGAAAAAAAGAGTGAAGGTATATCATAAGGATTTTAGAGTGCCAAGTCATTGTATTATCGAGATTCGTATTTAATGAAATATTTTCAGGAACGAAAAATACCTAAATGGAAAGTACGAAGCATTAAGATGATTTTCACGGATAATGATGAGTATGAGTCATCTAGCACGCACTTCAAAATAAACCGGTCGGTCATATCAACTTAAAATTACGCTGATGAATCATGAAGGTGTGAAGCAAATTCATTCTCTCTCTTGCGTAAAAGGGTAGGAGTCCGGATGTTATTTATTGTTTTATTGAATATATATTTTAAATATAATATAATTAATATAGTTATATAAATTATATGGTTGGTAAATATGATTGAAATATTTCATAAAAAATATAAAATATTTATTTTTAAATTTTTTGATTTGTTTATTGTTAAGTTGTGTGTCAATGAATAATTACATATTTAAAATTTTGGCTTGACAAATCATGATCTAGGGGTATTAAGTTATCAAAATCACTGGAGATAGCATTTAGGTTTTGGGCCATAAAGCCGGGATAAGACGAGTGACCTTCACATCAAAGAGTGACTTAGCAATACACCCCACCACCCTCCATTCTACACAGCATAGGCCACATTTCTAAAATAAAATAATTTTTTTATGAAAACTAATTAAATTATAACACAAATTATTAACAATAATAAATGAATACATGTAATTTAACTTCATAACTCTCGTTCAGCTAATCTAAGCTCCTTATTGGATCAAAAGAAATCATACTACCTCAATGATCTTACTGGTATGGCCTTAACTAGGTTTACATATTAATAAGGTATCAAAGCTTTTATAATATATAGTCTATATCTATATATATGGTAAAGTGAAAGTATATTGATGGAGCAAAGATATATATATATATATATAATATATATATATATATATACTATGATATATCAAGATATACTTGCTCCACAAGATATACTATATTTACCATATATAATATTATATAATATAATATGGTAAAGTGAGAGTATATCTTGATGGAGCAAAGATTCTTAACCATCAAGATTCACTCTCACATTGCCAAGAAGATCCTTAATTTGTAAATAGGCTTCGTTACAATGCTATACACCAATATCATGACTTATCAATACCACATGTAAAAAAAAACCATAACTCACTTCTTATGAGACTTGTTCATATGACAATTTTGTAATTAATCAATTTAATTGGAAGGCAAAAAAAATATATAACTACTTTGGAGATAAGTCTCATCTTTTAATTTGCACATACTGCTATGAATATTCTAGAACATTTAGTAGAAATTAAATCCTTACCATTCATCTAATAATTATTGATTATTAAATTAATATTCTAACACCCTAATCTAAAATAGATACACTAATCTGAATAATCTCTCTAACTTATATTGTCATGTTTTGAATCTCATTTTTATTTTATTTTTAGTGTATATGTATATAACAATACATGTGTTATATGCTTTTTGAGAAAGAGAAAAGAAGTTTTTAATTTATTTATTATTGATATATATTAAATTTAAAATTTATTAATTAAAAATTTGATTTTAAAAATTAAATATTCTGTTTAATTAAATAATTATTATAAGATTTATTATTTTTATGTATAAAATTAATGATACAATATGGAAGAATTTATATCTCCTTTATTCTTTAAAAAAACAACCATAATCTTTTAGTATAATAAATTTGTCATTTTTAATTAATTTTTATATATCAAATTCAGATTGTTATTTAAAATAATTTTATTTAAAATAATAAATAAATATAATTTATATAATTAATATTGAATTTTTAATATATTTTCCAAAGTACATATAATCAACAACTTTATAATGATAAGTACAAATGGAACATGCTCCACATCGAAATAAGAATATATATATAGTTAAAGTGAAAATGGTTTTATATTTCCATTATTTTATATATCTATATTTATATATAAAAGTTGATATAAAATATTTTTAATTAAAGGAAATTAAAATTTTATATTATAGTTGATAAATAATTTTTATTCTTATTATTATGATGTGTAAAATGCATATTAAATATATTTTTATTTGGGTGCTTTTTTATACAATAATAATAAATGTGGCATTTGAAATTATAATAATTTTAAAGAATTTTGAGAAAAAATATAATTTAAAATAATAATCATGAAAATTTTCTTAGGATTACAACAACACATCTTATTCCATCTTTCACCTTCTTATGATTAGATATCTAATTTATAAGTACAAGCTAATTAAAAATAAAAGATACAAGTTTTCCTTCTACTACTTCAAATTTTAATGATATCTATTTATGAGGTAAAAGGGGTTGGCATAAAAATGCTAAGTTTGGACTAAAGTATTGGAGAATAGAGAGAGATTGCTTTATAAAATGTTGTTAGTATTGAAAATATACTGTATCTAAATTTAGGGAAAATTTGTGAAGATATAAGAGCATAAGCATATGTCTTCCATTTGTAAAACTCTTGATAAATAAGCTAACAATTGCTATAATGAGATTGGATCCTCACCTGAGACCTTGACGACTTCTTGAAGATAGGATAGGAATATTTCATAGTATGATTTAATAATTTTAATTCTACTATGTAATAGACTCTCCATTATGACATGTTACTCTAAGGTATTCTAAGAGAGAACCTATACTTGTTTCATCAAGGAGACTACGAAATAATTTAGTATTGTCTGCTGCTTAGTGGGATGGGCTCCAAAAGGTGTTCCCTGAGATTTTATTTAGTAGGTTTTTTGGTGAAGAATCTAAAGGAAAACTATTTAGCATTTAGAAACTCATGTAGTTCTTTGTTTACTTCTTCATCTAGTTTGGCCTCTCCTTGAGGCCCCGATAGCGAGTAGCTTTTTCATCTTGATTATTCTCTCAGCCAATGAGTAATGTTGTTGATTTTGTGCCACAACTATATATTTGTCTTTTTCAAGCTTCTCCTATCTATTAGATCTTCGTTCACAATGATGGAATTATATGTCAGTTCTTGCAAGCTAATTCCAAGGACCTTTGGCAATGCCTGAGGGTACTCCTTGGGCCATTTCTCCAACCGATTTACGGAATTCAACACTCCTTGAAGTTGAATACCTCATTCTTTAACCGGTTACAAAAGTGGTAGCAACTCGACTAAAATCCTCTGCAATATCTAGAGGCATGAGTACACTTGTTTAACTAGAGACCTGTAAGATTCATCTACCTCAGAAGCACATGCGTGATAATATTCCATTCTAGTGTTTACTTGCTCAATGGTCTTAGTCTTATCCTTCAAAAACTTAACCTGCTACTCGAGCTTAACTATATTGGAAGAGATAAGGGATGAGAAATGGTACCTAATTGGAGGCTGAGACGTGCAGTACTTCAATTCCCAGTTTCAATACCCATAGTTTTCAAGCCACCGTTTAATTGGGCATTTATCGTATCGCCCAATATCTGTAGCTTGCGACTCATCTATAGCAACCACCCAACCTCTTGCCCTAGTGGGATGGCTATTATTTGATAATTCAATTCCTCTTGTCATTTGTTAGAAGAATGGGATAAAAATTTGTTATACATTCCTCCTTATCAAAATTATCTTAGGGACTTCAATTAATTAAATTAGGATTATGGATTATTTCTTTTTCATCTGAACACAATGCCTCATATATCTCTGGTTTCATTTTATTAATTTATAATTGGCTCTACCACTCACACACACATATATAAGGCAATTTGTAAGTTTCTATATAGTCGAGCCAAGTGCCCAACTTCTCATAGCTCCATGGTCCCACTATTTCTTTGGGATCCCTTCCTATTTCAAGAGCTGTGCCCTGTGTTCTCACGTTGATAATTTTTTGCAAATGAAGAACTATTGAAAAGGATATATATGTGTGTGTGTGTGTGTGATGCTTTCATACCCCTCACCAGGGTCTTAGTAGACCCATTGCATATATATATCTATATATATATATATCCACTTAACCATACATTACCTTGGTTTATTATATGCTCTACTATATACAATGGGCCCTGCCTCTATGCCCTGACGCCAATAATAACTCGTCATGCCACTTGATCTAGTGGTCCCCATCAATGTCACATAAAAGATGTGCAAGTTTCAGGTGGATCCCCACATGTTCAAACAACAAAGCCATTGTGTGTGATTCCGACAGGGTAACATGCATGAGGTTTATGAGGGGGGTCGCCCCTTGGAATGGCCGGTAAAGGGAATATTGTTGATCGTTGGATTGATGACTCACATTTATTCCTACAGCCTTCCTCGCCCTTTTGAAACCATCGTAGGGGGTGTTGGAGAAGGTGGTATTGGTTTTTCCAAACCCGCTTGCAGTTTTCACTGACAGCCGCATGATGTCAAGAGGAGGCACATGATGTCAAGAGGATCCCCCTCTCCCTGACCACCACATCATCTCATTGTGCATCATCTCGGGGATTTCATCCACTACCCTCCTTTATTACCTCCAAGATATGTCATCCCAATCTTGGCCTTCTTGATAGTTCACCTCGTCCGCTCTTCTTGTGCCTTTGGGGTTCAGACCACTAGGACACATCATCTTAACCCTAACACCCCGACACTTCTGTAATATGAACCTTTTTGAGCTTCTGGGGAAGAACCCTTAGGTCGACATGGACTAGTGGGCCACACCTCCACAATACTCCTCCTTCTGATTGGCCCACATTACAATAGTGCCACGACATCCCGTGCCGAGTCATCTTGAATCTCCCTTATTGCACTTTGCATTCAACATTTTGGTAGAGAAATACGTGCTGATTTAACCCCTAGCCCACTATGTGCCGATCCCAGTGCATCCGGGGCTACATGGAGGCCAACCTGTCCCGACCCCACGTCACCCCGTTTTTCTGCGTGAGCTCCCAAACAATACTTATGGGAAAAATAACCATCAGGATGAGTTGTCATGAGGGCTACATCCCGACCAATGGGATCAATCCCCACCTCTGAGATATAAGCCCAGCTGGCCCAATTGCTTAGTCATCCCTGTCATTTCCTTTTGATGCAACAACAAACTACCAGGATATGCCCCGGGGAATGAGATATCAAGTGGGCTCCATCTTGGCCAATGGGAATGCTCCTTGTCTTCAAATTGTTAGCCCAACTGACTCGATTACCAATCATACTTTCTGTTCCTTCACACTACAAAACAAACCTCCAGGGTACTTCCTTTGGGCCACATCACCCTACCATTTCCCAATCACGATACTAGGTTTCCCATTAGACTGATAACATAACTTTATCTGATGAATCTATAAGATTAAGTTCCACGCCTAACTTCACCGTGGTGTTTCTCTTTCCAAAATCTTTCATTCAACATGGATGCAGTTATGTTTTGGTTGTAGTGGGTATGCAGACATCTAGATCTGCACCAACATTCCGCCATGGCCAATATGGATCACTAAGGCCCCTACTGGTGCTATCCTCCTGAGCTTACAATAGAGATTCTCCTTTCGAATCCACGGGAGTTTCAAAATACCAAAATGGCCACAACGAGATCAACAATCATCGATGATCTGCAGGGCAAGGTGTGCACTAAGGCTTTTAATGCATTGACCAACAAAGTTGAGGCACTTGTCGAAAGCCTCCATGACCATTGGAAATGCAAGGCTAAGAAGCCTCTAATGTAGAGTAACATGTTGTTTAGGTTAATAGAGGAAGTAATCCTTAACATTAAACGATACCACATAATAGTAACATGGGCTTGCAACCCTATCAACATAGGATGTCTCTTATAAAATAAACCCTTATGTCAAATGTTTCCATAGTTTTGTTCAGGTCCTTATGGACTCTTTTAATGCTTTTAATATTTCATAGTGTATTAATCATCATGCGAATGATAAGAACACAATCTATGTCTCTTACGCTTACATGCACAATTTCAATCCATAATGGAACCACATGTTCATTATATTTACAAGCACCATTTCAATCCAGAAATGCAACCACATGTTCAAGATATTTACAGGCACCATTTCAATCCACAAATGCAAACAAACGTTTACAAGCATTGAAAATACATAAGAACGCTTATCTTGAAATGTCTTGGGAAACTGAGCTTGGGACAAGGACTCTCCACCCAACCATAGACAACTACAACCAAGCTCACTTGCAGCAGTCACCCTTGAGCCAAATTCTAGAAATTGAGGGACTTTCTCAAAGGATTGAAACACCAACTACCAGGGAAAATAGGGAATCGAGAGGACCTCTTTCCCCCATCTACCGAGCGCCTAGAATTAAAATAATGCATAGGGAATCCAAAGGCCAATTGCCTACACCCTCCAGTTACCTAATGGAAGCTAAAAAAATACACAGGGAACCCAGAGGCTCTTCTCCACCCAAGCACAAATAAGGAATCCATAGGCTAGAATTCTTGACTCCAGGATGTCAAGGGAATCCAGAGAAGCAAGTCTCCACCCAAGAGTGTCAAGGGAATTTAGAGAAGCAAGTCTCCACCGTTTAAGAAAACACAATGGTTGCACCCACTTTGGGGAATATATAACCCACAGTAATATCAACAACAACAAATATCCCTCCAGGAATCCAAGAAACAATCCTCCACCCCAACCATTAAGGGAATCCAAAGACGACTATCTCCACCCTCTAGCTATACAGGGAATCCAAAGACCATTGTTCCTCACCAATGAGAGACCTTCTTCCAACCAGTCTTGCCAACTGAACTCCTATCTTGTCTTCTCTTCTCTTCTCCAAAAATCCTTGTTGCTCTCTTCTCCTCTGCATTGTTCTTTTTCTAAATGCAAATCAAATGAATCAATGAGTCTGTCTCCATGAGGTCAAACCCTATCCTTTATTTCCTACGCAGGGATTGAATCTCCCTCTCCTTGTTGCCAACACATTCCATCATCATAAATTTTATGTCTCTCTTTGCTTGCAATTATTTTCTAAGGCCGCACGAGCTATGTAATTTAGCTTCAACCCCAATTTAATTTAGGAGACCCCCTTTATTAAGGCACACCAGCCATTATTTAATGGCTATTATAACAATTCACATTCTTTGCAACAAGGAAACCCTGTGTATCCTAAGCAAGCAACCTCTTCAGCTCTGGAATTTATGTCCCTTTGACTCAGCCCATTTGTTTAGTCAATTTAGTTTCCTAAATTGCTTTGCATAAATTATCAACCGAGGCACATAAGCTGATGAAGTGTATTGCACTGTATGTGCCAGTTAACCCTTCTTACTTCATTGTTTTGTATTTTATATTATTTTGGGGGTTTCTGTTCTTTGATCCCTAATGATGTACAAATTGAACTATGAGAAACCGAATCTAAATTTCTTAAAGGTGAACCAAGAGCTCAAAAGCTAGTCAAAATCTAAGTTAAGAGAAGGGAAAAGATAGAGTGTCTATTTGATTTTGTCATTGATCCTAAGTCAAGAATTAACAGGTGAAATTTGTAAGGCGAATAGAAATAATTACAGAGAATGAAATTGACTAAAGCACTTTTAGTTGTCCAAGCCTTCAATTTTGAAAGATAACTTTCTTGAGATGGCATACAAGCAACTTTCTGTACTTTATAGTCCAAAGAACTAAATCAAATATGCAGAGAGTAACTAATTGATTTCAATCCTCATGTGAAGTGAATGTTTAACCATTTAGTTTAAGATGGATATCAGCTTGAAATGGTGAACAAAAACATTTATTCACACAATGCATTGACAATCTGAACTAGGAAATAAATAACAGAGGAAACAAACACTAAGTAAATTAATCAACAATGCATTCTTATTACTTTTCAACCTTACCTTGTTTAAAAACAAAGTTGTTTCATTTATGAAATAGATTGAAGAAACAATATTGCACCATCGAATTCTAACATTATGCTATTGATCAGAACTAAAAGAAAACAAACTACAGGGAATCAACCTATACTACAAATACTGCTAAAAGTAAATAATGAAACTAAACTGAACAGTAAACAAAATAAAAAGAGAAAAAAACCTCCTTTAGTGCAAGGGACCTCTACAACTGACTGAGTTGAGCTTCTAATTAGCTGGAGATATTCTTTCAAATGGTCACTTGGTCAAACACAACTTCATATTATTAACAGGAAAACAAGTTCCAAAATTACAGAGTTGTAAGTCTGAGCTTAATACATCGAAAAATTCGAACTGCTCTCAGTTCTGTACAACTGGTATTTAAAGAAAACATTCATAACTGTTTTTTGAGGAAAATTAGCTACAAGTGGTCTACACGTATTACAACCAATATGCGTAAATGTTTGATCAACTACAAGTGACTTGAATTCGAATAAGGTGGTTGCACATAACCGTTGACACAAGTGGATGATCTGAGTTAATGCTTCAACATATCTGTTGGATTTATTAATTAACCACGAAAAGGTGGACAAATAGTCCTATTGCTTCCGGGATTCATACGTTTGACTCCATCTTTGACTATGGTCATGAGCTGCCTTTTTTTGTCGATCTGCGCTGGGTGACTAGGATAGGATCCATGTCGATACGATTCTAGAGATGCCCATGTGGCCGGTTTCTTCATTTGACACATGTAACCTATTCAACCATGGAAGTAGCTACGGAACACACGGTTAGCTACAGAATAGGCTTCGTTTTGTAGCTAATTTGCAAAAACTTATTTCAGATAGAAAAAACATAAAAGTATAACATGTCAATCATTTAATGTATTCCTTGAGACAAAATCTATCATTTATCAGTGATGAGGATCTGTCTTTTATGGAAACCAAGAGAAAGAAGTAAGAAAAGTTGTCAAAGAGAGAGTAATTCTGAGGTCCAACATACCCCCACTGCAAAATCATTGCATGTCCCCATGCAATTTTGCCAAAACTGTGAGCTCTTATTTCCTATTTCATCTACTCAGATACCTCTGCTAGTACATCTAAATTTCTTCTCTTGCTCCTCTTTGAAGTGACTGCCATCTTGGGTTTCTCCATAAGAAGTCTGTATTTAAGGTGGATGATTGTTTTGTTCAAGTTTCTATTCTTCCTCTTCAACTTCCTATTCTTCTTATACCATAGCCCTAGGTGCAGTATTGTATTATCATGAATGGCTTTATCCAATTTGCTCTTTTCCTTCAGGGTTTAATTTTGTTTCTTGATATGCCTGTTTAATGTCTCTAACTCATAGATTTCCTGTTTGAGAGAGTCAGTCAGAGGTTCTTGTCAATTGACAGGTTGTTGTGGATTGGCTGAGGATCCTAGATCCATTAAGGCACTTTTATTTTCTAGTTATTATATGTAATCATAAATTTGTTGTTGCACTGGGTCTATGCCTAGGGATCCTCTGCTGGGGCTGCTTTTAAAATACTGTTTAGGAGAGTTTTAAGGATTGTATGTAAATGGAACATTTTCAGGAGATGGTGCTGGGGTTTCTTCTTCTAGATTTATGAACTCTGTTCCCTTTGATGATACCTTCTTTACCATACCTCGGAGTCTGGAGCTCCTTCTAAGTTGTAGGGGGTTTATGTTCTCCTCCTTTGTACCCTTTTTCTCCTTTCCTATATTTTCATTCCTCTTGATTTGTTTCCTAATCTCTGTCAATTTTTCAGAGATTAGTTGTTAATCATCTTGTTGTAATGAATATTCAAGTTTGTTCTCAATAATTCCACCAACTTTCTTTTTTATCTTTCCTTTTTACTTGATCTGCTCCCTGATCTCTACCTCAAAGACTGGCTCTTCATCATTTTTCTGTATGGAGGACTTAGGTTTGCTTTGAATGGTCATACTGGTCTTTTTCCTCTTACTCCTTCTGACATTACCCTCTTCAAGTGATTTTGGTGTCTCTTGGAAATAGTTTCTTATCAAGAATTTTTCCCAAGTATCTCCTATTTTTTTGAGATGATACTCGACCAGTATTTTTACCAACCCATGATGGTACATAGTTGTGTCTATGAATTCTATTTTCTTCTGTACATTTGAAGCCATCCTCCTTAGACTCTTTAGAAGGAATAAAGGGAGGTTGATGTTTCCATTTTCTAGAAAGTTCATCAATAAATGTATATGATAAACATACATGCATCTGAATCTTCCCTCAGAGGCAATAAATTTTTGTAATATTAAAAGCATGCTTCTCCATTTATTTGTGTTGAAATAGGAATTCATTTTCTAAACATAGTGACATCCATACCTGGGTTCCTGAGGATTACCTTCCATGATTCACTGTGAAATTCTTTATTTTTGAACCATCTATCACCAAGTCTTGGCAGTTCTGTAACCTCTGCTATGTAAGATTTTGTTACTGCAAACTTAATGTCTCCAATGTCTACTTTTGTACCATCAAATGATCTAGCAAAATATTTTTTCATCTCCTTGTTATATCCATCAAAATTTTTAATGAAATTGAGCCATCCAGTCTTCTATAGCATCTCCTTGAGTTGTGGGTATCCTTCCATAAACTTTGCCCCTACGGGCTCTGCCCTGATAATGAGTCCCATGGTCTTTATTTCGTAGAATTTTCGAACCTTCAAAATTACTCTCCTGGTCTATGAAATGGACTGACTATGGGTATGGTGAAAAAGAACTATGGGTTTGCATGGAATAAGTAGACAGTGAGAGTTTGGAGAGACGTGAATACATTGGTCACATCGTAGTTTTGACCGTTAACAAATGGAGTTATTAGAGACTGTTTAAGTACATAGTAGCAGAGGTGTGGTATGATGAAATCATTATAGACCGTTTGGTATCGAATGTGGAAGATGTGGTATCATGAAGTGGCAGTCAAATCAAATGATGACTTGTTAAGGAGACATATGATCATTCATATTATACATGACTTATGTTTATGACTTGTTTGAAATAATTTTGCATTTTACCTTTAGAACTTAACATTTTGCTTGATAATTCTTTTGTTGTTGATCTGTAGGTAATTTGAGCATGGTTCTCCAAAACTTGATTCTTCAATTTCCCTGCATTCATGATTTATTTGTAGACTATACAATTGTGCCAAAGTTGATAAGTAAGTTGTAGCTGCAGAATTAAATTTGTTGCGGAATGGAATCAGCTACATAATGTGAAAAGAAGGAAAAGTGAAATATGGATGTAAAAATAAAATGGAAATGAGTTATGACAGTGAGATGGAATGAGATGTAAGATAAAATGAAAAGTAGGGTGAAATTGGGTAGAACTATAAGAAGATAAAATGTAAATGAAATATGACAATGAGATGAAGTGGAACTGTAGAAAAAAACGAAGATAGAATGAGATGGAATGAGATGATGAATTTTTAGACTCTAAACTATAAATGAATGTAGCTTTTTGTCACTACTTATTACAGAAAGGAAATGGAAAATATAGGATGTCAGAAATCTCTGATTTTCACCCTGTATTTTTTGTATAAGGATGCCAATCAATGATTGGTTTTCAACCTCATACAATTTTTTATTATTTTATTTATTATTATTATTTTTTATAGGAAAAATAAAGACTAAGTTAGTGGAGAAGAAGAATTCTTCTTCACTAGCTTCATTTCATAGTTATCCTCGAAAATCTTAATGAACTCCTCTCTTGAAACTAGTTTTTGATATATCTTCAACCGATGACCATTCACAAGAAGAGGTATTTTTCTTCCATATATTGTCCTTATCTTTATTGCTCTATTATTAAATACTTCTTCAATCTCATATGGCCCAAGCCAATGAGTTTGAAACTTCCCTTGAAAATCTTTGAACTTTGAATCGAACAACAGTGCCCAATCTCCTGCTTGAAACTTCTTCTCCTTAATATATTTATCATGCCATTTAGCCCTTTGTTGTTGGACTATACTGGTTCTTTGGACTGCATCTTTCCTGATTTCATCAAGTTCATTGAGTTGCTCCAATCTATGTTTCTGTGCCTTTGATAAATCCAATCCTAATTGGATTGTCATCTTGAAGGTTTTGATTTGAAACTCTATAGGGAACAGGGCTTGTTTCACATAAACAAGTTCGTAGGGCGTATGTCCCGTTGTGTTCCTCCATGTAGTTCTATAGGCCCATAAGGCTTCAGGAATCCTTTCTGCCCAATCTCTTCTATGTAGATGCACAGTCTTAGTGAGAGTTCCTTCAATCACCTTATTTGTAGATTCAACTTGACCACTTGATTCTGGATGATAGGGAGTAGATTTCCTATGTTTAATCTTGTAATTTTCCACAAGTCCCTTCACCATTTTAGAAGTAAATTGAGATCCCTGTTCTGTCGCAATTTCTCTTGGAACACTAAAATGAGTGAAGGTGTCCTCAAAAAGAAAATTAACTACATATTTTTCATTAGAATAAGGTAATGCTTTGGCCTCTACCCATTTAGTGACATAATCAGTGCATACTAATATATACTTCTTTTTATTAAACGAAGGATTAATTGGCCCAAAAAAAATCTAAGGCCCATTTTTCAAAAGGTTCAATGAGTACCTAAATTTGTAGTGGCATTTCATTTGAAGGAGCAGGTTTCCCTAACCTCTGGCAGCTGTCACACCTCCTGACATATTCTTTGGCATCTTTGAAGATGGATGGCCAATAATATCCTAAAGAAAGGATTTTATAGGTTGTCCTCTTGTCAGTAAAGTGTCCACCACACGACTCATCATGACATGCCTTAAGAATTTGAGGCATTTCATCTTCCCTAACACAACTTCTGATCATAAGTTCTGGGCTTGTTTTATACAATTCATTAGTGATCCATGAGTATCTTGAACTTATCTGAATGATTTTTCTTTTTTTCTCTAGGAAACAAATGTAAAGGTAATTTCCCCGTGGCTAAGTAATTAGAAATATCTACAAACCAAGGAGTTTGAGAATTCACTGCAAAAAGATATTCATCAGGAAACTTATCTTCAACCAGAGTTTCATCTTTGATATTCTGAATTCTTGACAGGAAATCAGCAATTGTGTTTTGTTTTCCAGGTCTATCTAGCACAGTAATATTGAATTTTTGCAAGAGTAAAAGCCATCTTGTAACTCTACCATTAGTAATAGGTTGCAAAGTGATATGTATGAACAAAGGTTTCATGGCCTGTTATATAATGTCTGATCTTGTTGATTGCATGAACAACAACTAAAAATTCCTTTTCAGTTACAGTATAGTTCAACTCAGTCGAAGTCAAATTCTTATTTGTATAGTAGATGGCATAGGGAATCAAGTCTTTTTGTCCTAATACAGCTCCCAGAGTTGTATCTAAAGCATATTTTGAAATGTGAAAAGGTAGTTTCCAATATGGACCTCTCAAGATGGGTGCTTCAGAAATTTTTGTTTTTAAAGTCAAAAATGCTAACTGGCAATCAGGATTCCAATTGAATTGACAATCCTTGGTGAGTAATTTGAAGAGTGGCGATGCTATTTTAGTGAAATTTTCTATAAATCGTCTATAGGATCCTGTGAATCTTAGAAAACTTCGAACATACTTTTGGCAATTTGGAATTGATAATTTAGAGATGAATTCAACCTTAGATTTATCAACTTTAATCCCATCTCCTGAAATGTGATGCCCTAAAACAATACCTTCGGTAAACATCATAAAACACTTTTCATGGCTTAGTGAAAGGTTTGCTTCCTTACATCTTTTAAGAACTCTTTCAAAATTTTCCAAGGCTTATTCAAATGTATTCCCATAGACAGTAAAATCATCCATATATGCCTCTACACAATCATGTATTAGATCAGAAAAAATTCCTATTGGAATTTTGTAGGTGCATTACATAACCCAAAAGAAAGTACTTAGTAGGCATAAGTTCCCCATGGACAAGTAAATTTGGTTTTATCTTGATCTTCAGGTGCCACCTAAATCTGATTATAACCACTAAAACCATCCAAGAATGAGAAATACTTCTTACCTGCTAATGTATCTAACACTTGATCTATAAAGGGAAAAGGAAAATGATCTTTAAGGGTAGCTTTATTCAATTCTTGGTAATCGATGCACACCCTCCATTTACCATTCTTTTTAGGCACAATTACAAAAGGGGAAACCCATTGGTTGTCTCAAATTGGGTAAATGAAGTTTACATTCAACAGTTTTTGCAACTCTTCTTTCACAATTTCCCTAAGATTTGGATTCATTCTTCTCTGAGGTTGTTTGATAGGTCTACAATTTTCCTCAATGTAGATGTGATGTATACAAATCTTAGGACTAATTCCTTTCATGCCAATATATTCCCATGCATATGCAGCAGAATGTTGTTGTAAAATGTCTTGATTAGCTTTTCCTGTTGTAATTTCTCTAAGTAATTGTTTATGTTCAATGTTCTCCCTGGAAAGATTTCAATTGTAGAGCTACCAAATTATTCCATAGAATAAAGAAACATCTGCCTAGATGGCAGATATTCAATATTGGATTTTTCTTGAAATTGATCATGTTCATATTCTGGAGATGATTCAAAATTTTCCATTGTATTTAAGATTTGACTATATTCACTAATATCTGAAATAGTAAAGAGAGGTTGAATGTCATTTTCATCATCAATCCATTCTTTGTCATCTATTTTTGTGATTGTTCTTGTTGGAGGATATAGAGTGAATTTATTTGTTGAATTCTCGTCAGAAGTATACATATCACCAGATCTACAACTAATGAAAGCATCAACTGTGGCTAGCCAAGGTCTTCCTAATATGAGTGGATGTCCTCCTAGATCGTTCTTGGGGGTTAAGATCATAAAATCAACAGGATATTCCCAAGAATCTAAGGATACTGAAATATCTTCTAACACTCCATCTGGTTTGATTACAGATTTTTCCACTAGTTGCAGTAATGTAGGGGTGTAAAGAAGATTAGGAAGCTTGAGCTGTTCCATGGTTTGTTTGATCATGATGTTTATTGCTGCCCCTAAATAAATCAATGTATTTGGAATTTCAACTCCATTGATATGTGTTT
This sequence comes from Pinus taeda, assembly GCA_000404065.3. Lineage (NCBI taxonomy): Eukaryota > Viridiplantae > Streptophyta > Pinopsida > Pinales > Pinaceae > Pinus > Pinus taeda. The sequence goes on along the minus strand of APFE031534138.1, from coordinate 81,543 downwards.
TCACAATTGGACTTCCTAGATCTACATATTTTTGTATGGCCATTTTTCCCATTATATCTGCTATTTTTCCTACCAAGTGAATTCTTTTTGTTTCTTTTGCTTTTATTCCTAGTTTATTTATGCTCAACTCCTTTATTGTTTTAGCTAGGATTGGAATCTCCTTAATGGCTTGTAACAAAGGAATTTTGATACAGACATTTTTTAATTCATCTAGAAAATCATAATTAGGCAACATGATCTTCTTTTCTACTCCTCCATCAACTTGTAATCTTTCAGGAGAAGGAGGTGTAGAAGTAGATATTGGATGCTCAATGATAGGAGTTGAGTTCACTAGTTCTTTCTGTTTTACATTTTCAGTATTTTGGTTTCGGAGAGATGTTCCCTCAAAAGTTTTATTGGCCTATAGAGAATATTCCTCATAATTTTCTTATTCCTAAATAACTACAGAGGGGATTTCCTTTTCTAATATCCTACCCGATCTTAGTTGAACATCATTGAGATCTAGAGGAGTAATTATATAAGTTGGAAATTGTTGGCCTTCTACCATGTAAGTATTCTAAGGATTTTTATTGTTGGGGTTTGGTAATGGATGGGCGGGTAGCTGATTTGGTCTTTGCTAAAATGGTAGTAAGTGTTGAGGACTTTGGTTTTTTTGTGGAAATGGTAATGAAAGTTGAGGGTTATCATTTTGAAGTTGTGGCTAGTGATTTTGTTGTGGAATGTGTGGGGGAGGATAATGCTAATGTGATGGAGGATATTGATAATATTGAGAAAATATCCCATAAGGATTTTGTACTCTTTGTGCCCAAGGTTGAGATTGAGATTGAGGTTGAGGCCAAGGTTGTTGCTAAGAATTCCAATTTGGTGGGGGCTGAAGATACATTTGATTGTCCATGATTTTGTGGCCCCTGCTAAGGTTTTCTAGAGACAAAGCAAAGAGGTTCTGTTGAATTTGGAACTGTTTCTTCTTGAAAAACAACGTTAAGACCTGGAATCGAAGGACAACCCTTGGTTTCATGATTTTCTAAGCAAATCATACAAGTCTCTATAATTTTTTCATCTAAAGGGCATTCTCTTAGAGCATGCTTTTTTCTGCATTTTGGACAGAAAATAGCTAAAGAATTAGCCTCAGTTTTCTGCTTGTTTTGCAAATTAAGGGTATCTATTTGATCACTAAGACCCCCTAGAATATCTGTTTTGAATTCATCAAGCATATTACCAATTTCTGCCCTACTCACTAATCCAGTTGCAGATTTATTTACTCTAATAAGAGAAGGATCTCTTGGACCTTTCCCAGTTTTGGATTTCCCTCTTGAGGGATGAACACATAATTCTCCTATATCATTTAATGGGAGATGAGAGATATCTCCCTTCTCCATCATGTTAAGGATATCTATCCACTCATCTCTAATGGCTTTTAATAAAAGAGCGTTTAAGGTATCTTCATCTAAATTGTCCATCTTTGCTCTTTTCAAATTATAGTTGAATCTCTCAATCAAATCCTCTAAATTTTCATCCTCTCTTTGCATCATTTTGAACACTTCATCTTTGTGATTGGTAAGCATGCAATAATCCAAATACCTATCAAAAAACACTTTTTTCATGTCATTCCATGTTCTAATGGACTGAGTGACTAACCCCATGAACCACTTCAAAGTAGCTCCTTTCAGTGTTGAAGGGAACAACTTAAGTTTTTGAGAGTCTTCTAGATAATCATAGGTTTTGCACAAGACTTCAAACTCAAATAAAAATGTTTCATGATCCTCACTTTTTAACCCATGGAAGTTTGGGAGGACAAAAGGTGAGATATTTTTCATTATGGCATTTGTTTCATCATCCACTATAGGGAATCCAAAAGAATTATCTATTTCCCTATTTCCTATGCCTCCTCTATTATTTCCTCTGCCTCCTCCATTATTTCCTCTACCACTTCCTCTACCCCCTCCTCCAAATAGTGTGAATTCTCCATTTTATCCTTCTTCTGCAATTATAGTTTCTTCAGGGTTAGTATAGGGTTCAACCTGCAAGGTTATTTTCTCCTCCTATGGTTCTTCTATTAATGGGATATGGGAGAGAGGTTCTACTTCTTCTTCCTCACCAGGTATTCCTAATTCTTCAACTAAAATGTGCTCCCCTGTAGAGATGAAAAAGGCTACTCTTGCTGTTGGAGATCCAAGATTTTTCTCCTCTAGGACTGACCTGCTAGATGAAGTAGGAGATTATTTTGATTGGATTTCTGCCCCTAGAATTTTAGGAGTTCTGTGGCTGGGAGTATGATTTTGGGATGGATGTGTATCTATTCTTGTTCTTGGTGGAGTAGGTGGTGTTGTAGGAATTGAACTCCTGCCTCTAGCTAGAAATCTACCCCTAGAGTCTCTTTCTCTATGCATATCATTTTTTTTTTGAATGTAAGAGAGAAGGTTACCTAGTTACACTTCCCTGGCAATGACACCAAAATGTTTAGTCAATTTAGTTTCCTAAATTTCTTTGCATAAATTATCAACTGAGGCTCGTAAGTTGATGAAGTGTAGTGCACTGTATGTGCTAGTTAACCCTTATTACTTTGTTGTTTTGTATTTTATATTATTTTGGGGGTTTCTGTTCTTTGATCCCTTATGGTGTACAATTTGAACCATGAGAAACCAAATCTAAATTTCTTAAAGGTGAACCAAGAGCTCAAAATCTAGTCAAAATCTAAGTTAAGAGAAGGGAAAAAAAACATAGTGTTTATTTTATTTTGTCATTGATCCTAAGTCAAGAATTAAAAGGTGAAATTTGTAAGGCTAATCAAAATAATTATAGAGAATGAAACTGACTAAAGCACTTTTAGTTGTCTAAGCCTTCAATTTTAAAAGATAACTTTCTTGAGATGGCATACAAGCAAATTACTATACTTTATAGTCCAAAGAACTAAATGAAGTATGTAGAGAGTAACTAATTGATTTCAATCCTTGTGTGAAGTGAATGTTTAACCATTTAGTTTAGGATGGATATCGGCTTGAAATGGTGACCAAAAAATTGTATTCACAGAGTGCATTGGCAATCTAAACTAGGAAATAAATAATAGAGGAAACAAACAGTAAGTAAACTAATCAAAAATGCATCCTTATTACTTTTCAACCTTACCTTGTTTAAAAACAAAGTTGTTTCCTTTATGAAATAGATTGAAGAAATAAGACTGCACTATCGAATTCTAACATTATGCTATTGATCAGAACTAAAAGAAAACAAACTACATGGAATCAACCTAAACTACAAATACTGCTAAAAGTAAATAATGAAACTAAACTGAACAGTAAACAAAATAAAAAGAAAAGAAAAACCTCCTTTAGTGCAGGGGCCCTCTACAACTGATTGAGTTGAGCTGCTAATTAGCTGAAGATATTCTTTGAAATGGCCAGTTGGTCAAACACAGCTTCATATTATTAACAGGAAAACAAGTTCCAAAATTACAGAGCTGTAAGTCTGAGCTTAATACATCCAAAAATTCGAACTGCTTTTAGTTCTGTAAAACTGGTATTTAAAGAAAACATTCATAACTGTCTTTTGAGGAAAATTAGCTACAGGTGGTCTACATGTATTACAACCAATCTGTGTAAATGTTTGATCAGCTACAGGAGACTTGAATTCGAATAAGGTGGTTTCACAGAACCATTGACACAGGTGGTTGATCCGAGTTAATGCTTCAACAGATTTGTTGGATTTATTAATTAACCACAAAAGGGCGGACAAAGAGTCCTATTGCTTTCGAGTTTCATACATTTGACTCCACCTTTGACTGTGGTCTTGAGTTGGCTGTTTTTGTTGATCTAGGCTGGGTGACTAGGATAGATCCATGTCGAGACAATTCTAGAGATGCCCATGTGGTCGGTTTCTTCATTTGACACCTGTAACCTGTTAAACCATGGAAGTAGCTACGGAACACACAGTTAGCTGCAGAATAGGTTGCGTTTCGTAGCTAATTTGAAATTTTTTATTTCAAATAGCAAAAACATAAAATTATAACATGTCAATCATCTAATGTCTTCCTTGAGACAAAATCTATCATTTATCAGTTATGGGGATCTATCTTTTATGGAAAACAAGAGAAAGAAGTGAGAAAAGTTGTTAAAGAGAGAGTAATTCTGAGGTCCAACACACCCCCACTGCAAAATCATTGCATGTCCCCATGCAATTTTGCCAAAACTGTGAGCTCTTATTTCCTATTGCATCTACTCAGATACCTCTACTAGTACATCTAACTTTCTTCTCTTGCTCCTCTTTGAAGTGACTGCCATCCTGGGTTTCTTCATAGGAAGTCTGTATTTAAGGTTGATGATTGTTTTGTTCAAGTTTCTATTCTTCCTCTTCTTCTTGTACCATAGCCCTAGGTGCAGTATTTTATTATCATGAATGGCTTTATCCAATTTTCTTTGTTGCTTCAGGGTTTAATTTTCTTTCTTGATATGCTTGTTTAATATCCCTAACTCATAGATTTCTTGTTTGAGAGAGTTAGTCAGAGGTTCTTGTGGATTGGCTGAGGATCCTAGATCCATTGAGGCACTTTTATTTTCCAGTTATTCTATGTAATCATAAATTTGTTGCTGCACTGGGTCTATGCTTGGGGATCCTCTATTGGGGCTACCTTCAAAATACTGTTTAGGAGAGTTTTGAGGACTGCATGTAAATGGAACATTTTCAGGAGATAGTACTGGGGTTTCTTCTTCTAGATTTATGAACTCTTTTCCTTTTGATGATACGTTCTTTACCATACCTCGAAGTCTAGAGCTCCTTTTAAGTTGTAGGGGGTTTATGTTCTCCTCCTTTGTACCCTTTTTCTCCTTTCCTATATTTTCCTTCCTCTTGATTTGTTTCCTAATCTCTGTCAATTTTTCAGAGATTAGTTGTTCATCATCTTGTTGTAATGAATATTCATGTTTTTTCCCAATAATTCCACCAGCTTTCTTTTTTATCCCTGATCTCTATCTCAGAGACTAGTTGTTCATCATTTTTCTGTGTGGAGGACTCAGGTTTTCTTTGAATGGTCATACTGATCTTTTTCCTCTTACTCCTTCTTATATTACCCTCTTTAGGTGATTTTGGTGTCTCTTGGAAATAGTTTCTTATCAAGAAGTTTTCCCAAGTATCTCCTATTCTTTTCAGATGATACTCAACCAGTGTTTTTACCAACCCATGATGGTACATAGTTGTGTCTATGAATTCTATTTTCTTACGTACATTTGAAGCCATCCTCCTTAGACTGTTTAGAAGGAAGAAAGGGAGGTTGATGTTTCCATTTTCTAGAAATTTCATCAATAAACCTATATGATAAACATACATGCATCCGAATCTTCCCTCATAGGTAATAAATTTTTGTAATATCAAAAGCATGCTTCTCCATTTATTTTTAATTTCTGAAATAGGAATTCCTTTTCTAAACACAGTGACATCCATACCTGGGTTCCTGAGGATTACCTTCGATGATTCACTATGAAATTCTTTATTTTTGAACCATCTCTCACCAAGCCTTGGCAGTTCTCTAGCCTCTACTATGTAAGATTCTGTTACTACAAACTTAATGTCTTCAATGTCTACTTCTGTACCATCGAATGATCTAGCAAAAGATTTAGTGATCTCCTTGTGATATCCATCAAAATTTTCAATTAAATTGAGCCATCCAGTCGTTTGCAGCATCTCCTTGAGTTGTGGGTATCCTTCCATAAACTTTGCCCCTACGGGCTCTACCCTGATAATGAGTCCCATGGACTCTGTTTTGTAGAATTTTTGAACCTTCAAAATTACTCTCCTAGTCTATGAAATGGACTGATTGTGGCTATGGTGAAAAAAACTATGGGTTTGCATGGAATAAGTAGATGGTGATGGTTTGGAGAGACATGAATACATTGGTCACATCATAGTTTTGATCATTAACAGATGGAGTTATTAGAGGTTGTTTAAGTATAGAGTAGCGGAGGTGTGGTATGATGAAATCATTATAGACCATTTGGTATCGAATGTGGAAGATGTGGTATCATGAAGTGGTAGTCAAATCAAATGATGACTTGTTAACAATACATATGATCATTCATGTTATACATGACTTATGTTTATGACTTGCTGTTTGAAATAAATTTGCATTTTACCTTTAGAACTTAACTGTTGTGTTATCTTCTTTCCACGGCTAACCTACGTAGTGAACTAGGGGGTTAGAGGGGGGGTGGAGCCCCCCCTTCGTTGCGCTGATTACGCAGCGGGGGGGCGGCAGCCCCCCCTGTCCGGGGGGTTTGAGGGGGGTGGGCAGCGCCCCGAGAAATTTTTTTTTGGACCCTATATTAGGTTGGGCGAACCTACCTATGGTTTTTTCTGTCCATGGTTTTGGACGCGATGGTTTTTGGTCCATGGTATTGGATGCTTCGACATGCATAAATATGTATTGTAACATTGAAAGGAATATAATGAAAAATCAAGCTGGTAGTCTCGGTTTTGAGATCCAGTGAGAAATCTCTGTGTATATGTGTTCTATGTGTTATGCTCTCGCATTTTTTTATTTTTCTTGTGATTTAGAATTCGTATGCAGGTAATTTTTGTACGGGGTTAAAACCTACATTTTTTCTTGATAATTTTTTTGGTGTTGATCCGTAGGTGCTTTGAGCATGGTTGGTCTCCAAAACTTGATTCTTCAATTTCCCTGCATTCATGATTTATTTGTAAGTTGTACAATTGTGCCAGAGCTGATAAGTAAGTTGTAGCTGTAGAATTAGATTAGCTATGGAATGGAATCAGTTGCAGAATGTGAAAAGAAGGAAAAGTGAAATATGGCTTATGAAATATGGATGTAAAAATAAAATGGAAATGAGTTATGATAGTGAGATGGAATGAGATGTAAGATAAAATGAAAAGTAGGGTGAAATGGGGTAAAACTATAAGAAGATAAAATGTAAATGAAATATGACAGTGAGATGAAGTGGAACTCTAGAAAAAAATGAAGACAAAATGAGATGGAATGAGATGATGAATTTTTAGACTCTAAACTGTAAACAAATGTAGCTTTTTTTCACTACTTATTATAGAAAGGAAATGAAAAATATAGGATGTCAGAAATCTCTAATTTTCACTCTGTATTTTTCTATAAGGATGCCAATCAATGATTGGTTTTCAGCCTCATACAATTTTTTATTATTATTTTTTAGAGGAAAAATAAATACTAAGTTAGTGGAGAAGAAGAATTCTTCTTCACTAGCTTCATTTCAGAATTATCCTCGAAAATCTTAATGAACTCCTCTCTTGAAACTAGTTTTTGATATATCTTCAACTGATGACCATTCACAAGAAGAGGTATTTTTCTTCCATCTATTGTCCTTATCTTTACTGCTCCGTTAATAAAGACATCTTCAATCTCATATGGCCCAAGCCAATGAGTTTGAAACTTCCCTTAAAAAACTTTGAACTTTGAATCGAACAACAGTGCCTAATCTCCTGCTTGAAACTTCTTCTCCTTAATATATTTATCATGAAATTTAGCCCTCTATCGTTGGACTACACTGGCTCTTTGGATTGCATCTTGCTTGATTTCATCAAGTTCATTGAGTTTCTCCAATCTATGTTTATGTGCCTCTGATAAATCCAATCCCAATTGGACTTCCATCTTGAAGGTTTTGATTTGAAACTCTAAAGTGAATAGGGCTTGTTTCCCATAAACAAGTTCATAGGGCGTATGTCCCGTTGTGTTCCTCCATGTAGTTCTATAGGCCCATAAGGCTTTAGGAAGCCTTTCTGCCCAATCTCTTCTACGTAGATGCACAGTTTTAGTGAGAATTCCTTTAATCACCTTATTTGTAGATTCAACTTGAACATTTGCTTATGGATGATCGGGAGTAGATATCTTATGTTTGATCTTGTAATCTTCCACAAGGCCCTTCACCATTTTAGATGTAAATTGAGATCCCTGTTCTGTCACAATTTCTCTTGGAACACCAAAACAAGTGATGATGTCCTCAAAAAGAAAATTAACTACATATTTTTCATTAGCAAAAGGTAATGCTTTGGCCTCTACCCATTTAGTGACATAATTAGTGCATACCAATATATACTTCTTTTGCTTAGATGAAGGATTAATTGACCCAAAAAAATATAAGGCCCATTTTTCAAAAGTTTCAATGAGTACTTGAATTTGTAGTGGCATTTCATTTGAAGGAGCAGGTTTCCCTACCCTCTGGTAGTTGTCACACCTCCTGACATATTCTTTGGCATCTTTGAAGATGGATGGCCAATAATATCCTAAAGAAAGGATTTTATAGTTTGTCCTCTTGTCAGCAAAGTGTCCACCACACGGCTCATCATGACATGCCTTAAGAATATTAGGCATTTCATCTTCCCTAACACATCTTCTGATCATAAGATATGGGCCTGTTTTATACAATTCATTAGTGATCCATGAGTATTTTGAACTATTTGAATGATTTTTATTTTTCCTCTAGGAAACAAATGTGAAGGTAATTTCCCTGTGACTAAGTAATTAGCAATATCTGCAAACCAAGGAGTTTGAGTATTCACTACAAAAGGATATTCATCAGGAAACTTATCTTCAACTGGAGTGTCATCTTTGATATTTTTGAATTCTTGACAGGAAATCAACAACTGTGTTTTGTTTTCTAGGTCTATCTAACATAGTAGTATTGAATTCTTGCAAGAGTAAAATCCATCTTGTAACTCTGCCACTAGTAATAGGTTTATTCATTAAATATCTAATTGCAGAGTGATCTGTATGAACAAAGGTTGCATAGCCTGTTATATAATGTCTGAACTTGTTGATTGCATGAACAACAACTAAAAATTCCTTTTTAGTTACAGTATAGTTCAACTCAGTGGGAGTCAAATTCTTACTTATATAGTAGATGGCAGAGGGAATCAAGTCTTTTTGTCCTAATACAACTCCCAGAGCTGTATCTGAAGCATCTGTTGAAATGTGAAAAGGTAGTTTCCAATTTGGACCTCTCAAGATGGGTGCTTCAGAAATTTTTGTTTTTAAAGCCTCAAATTCTAACTAGTAGTCAGGATTCCAATTGAATTGACAATCCTTTGTGAGTAATTTGAAGAGTGGGGATGCTATTTTAGTGAAATTTTCTATAAATCATATATAGTATCCTGTGAATCCTAGAAAACTTCGAACATCCTTTTGGAAATTTGGAATTGACAATTTAGAGATGACTTCAACCTTAGATTTATCAACTTTAATCCCCTCTCTAGAAATGTGATGCCCTAAAACAATACCTTTTGTAAACATCATAAAACATTTTTCATGGCTTAGTGAAAGGTTTGCTTCCTTACATTATTAAGAACTCTTTCGAATTTTTCCAAAGCTTCTTCAAATGTATTCCCATAGACTGTAAAATCATTCATATATACCTCTACACAATCATGTATTAGATCCGAAAAAATTCCTATTGGAATGTTGCAGGTGCATTACATAACCCAAAAGGAAGTACTTGGTAGGCATAAGTTCCCATGGACAAGTAAATGTGGTTTTATCTTGATCTTCAGGTGCCACCTAAATCTAATTATAACCACTAAAACCATGCAAGAATGAGAAATACTTCTTACCTGTTAATGTATCTAACACTTGATCTATAAAGGGAAAAGGAAAATGATCTTAAGGGTAGCTTTATTCATTTCTCGGTAATCGGTGCACACCTTCCATTTACCATTCCTTTTAGGCACAATTACTAAAGGGGAAACCCATTGGCTGTCTGAAATTGGGTAAATGAAGTTTACATTCAACAGTTTTTGCAGCTCTTCTTTCACAATTTCCCTAAGATTTGGATTCATTCTTCTCTGAGGTTTTCTGATAGGTCTACAATTTTCCTCAATATAGATGTGATGTATACAAATCTTAGGACTAATTCCTTTCATGTCAGTATATTCCCATGCATATGCAGCAGAATGTTGTTGTAATGTCTTGATTAGCTTTTCCTGTTGTAATTTCTCCAAGTAATTGTTTATGTTCAATGTTCTCTCTGGAAAGATTTTAATTGTATAGCTACCAAATTCTTCCATAGAACGAAGAGACATCTACCTAGATGACAAATATTCAATATTGGGTTTTTCTTGAAATTGATCATGTTCATATTCTAGAGATGATTCAAAATTTTCCATTGTATTTAAGGTTTGACTATCTTTAGTAATATCTAAAATAGTAAAGAGAGGTTGAATGCCATTTTCATCATCAATCCATTCTTTGTCATCTATTCTGTGATTGTTCTTGCTGGAGGATATATAGTGAATTTCTTTGTTGAATTCCCATCAGAAATATACATATCACAAGATCTACAGTTAATGAAAGCATCAACTGTGGCCAGCCAAGGTCTTCCTAATATGAGTGGATGTCCTCATAGATTGTTCTTGGGGGTTAAGATCATAAAATCAATAAGATATTCCCAAGAATATAAGGATACTGAAATATCTGCTAACACTCCACCTGGTTTGATTACAGATTTGTCCGCTAATTGCAATAATGTAGGGGTGTAAAGAAGATTGGGAAGCTTGAGATGTTCTATGGTTTGTTTGCTCATGATGTTTATATCTGCCCCTAAATCAATCAATGTATTTGGAATTTCAACTCCATTGATATGTGTTTTCACAATTGGACTTCTTGGATCTACATATTTTTGTATGGCCATTTTTCCCATCAGTATATCTCCTATTTTTCTTACCAGGTGAATTCTTTTGGTTTCTTTTGCTTTTCTTCCTAGTTTATTTATGCTCAACTCCTTTATTGTTTTAGCTAGGATTGGAATCTCCTTAATGGCTTGTAACAAAGGAATTTTGATACAGACATTTTTTAATTCATTTAGAAAATCATAATTGGGCAACATGGTCTACTTTTCTACTCCTCTATCAACTTGTAATCTTTCAGGAAAAGGAGGTGCAGAAGTAGATATTGGCTACTCAATGATAGGAGTTGAGTTCATTCTTTTTGTTTTTCATTTTCAGTATTTTGGTTTCTGATAGATGTTCCCTCAAAACTTTTATTGGGTTGTAGAGAATCTTCCTCAGAATTATCTTGTTCTTGAATAACTATAGAAGGTCTTTCCTTTTCTAATATCCTACCAGATCTTAGTTGAACATCATTGAGATCTAGACGAGTGATCATATAAGTTGGAAATTGTTTTCCTTCTACCATGTAAGTATTATGAGGATTATTATTGTTGGGGTTTGGTATGGTTGGGTGGGTAGCTGATTTGGTCTCTGCTAAAATAGCAGTAAGAGTTGAGGACTTCGATTTTGTTGTGGAAATGGTAATGAAAGTTGAGGGTTCTGATTTCGAAGTTGTGGCTGCTGATTTTGTTGTGGAATGTGTGGGGGAGGATAATTTTGATATGATGGAGGATATTGAAAATATTGAGAAAATCTCCCATAAGGATTTTTTACTCCTTGTGCCCAAGGTTGAGATTGAGATTGAGGTTGAGGCCAAGTTTGCTTCCAATAATTCCAATTTGGTGGGGGCTGAAGATACATTTGATTGTTAAATCCTTGATTTTGTGGCCGCTCCCAAGGTTTTCTAGAGATAAAGCAAAGAGGTTCTGGTAAATTTGGAACTATTTCTTCTTGAAAAATAGCCTTAAGACCTGCAATCGAAGGACAACCCTTGGCTTCATGAATCTCTAAGTAAATCATACAAGTCTCTATAATTTTTTCATCTAAAGGGCATTCTGTTAGAGCATGTTTTTTTTCTGCATTTTGGACAGAAAATAGCTAAAGCATCAACCTCGATTTTCTGCATGTTTTGCAACTTAAGGGTTTCTATTTGCTCACTAAGACTCCCTAGAATATCTGTTTGGAATTCATCAAGCATATTACCAATTTCTGCCCTACTCACTAAACTAGTTGTATATTTATTTACTCTAACAAGAGAAGGATCTCTTGGACCTTTCCTAGTTTTGGATTGCCCTCTTGAGAGATGAACACATAATTCTCCTATATCATTTAATGGAAGTTGAGAGATATCTCTGTTCCCCATCATGTTAAGGATATCTATCCATTCATCTCTAATGGCTTTTAATAAAAGAGCTTTTAAGCTATCTTCATCTAAATTGTCCATCTTTTATCTTCTCAAATTATAGTTGAATCTCTCAATCAAATCCTCTAAATTTTCATCCTCTCTTTGCATCATTTTGAACACTTCATCTTTGTGATTGGTAGGCATGCAATAATCCAAATGCTATCCAAAAACACCTTTTTCATGTCATTCCATGTTCTAATGGACTGAGTGACTAACCCCATGAACCACTTCAAAGCACCTCCTTTTAGTGTTGAAGGGAACAACTTCAAACTCAAATAAAAATGTTTTGGGATCCTCACTTTTTAACCCATGGAAGTTTGGGAGGATAGAAGGTGAGATATTTTTCATTGTGGCATTTGTTTCTTCATCCACTATAGGGAATCCAAAAGAATTATCTATTTCCCTATTTCCTCTACCTCTTCCTGATCCGGATTTAAACAAGAACACAATAAAATATAGAGATAACCATAAAGACAAATATGCAGCGGAAATAATACTTCATTTCATTACTATAAAATACTGAAATATGCTTACAAATAGAAATGGAAATAAACCAGCTAGGGTGATGGTAGCTTATCTATGAGAAGAGATGTGGCAGCTACATGCCTCTGAATTTTCTTACAACGAGGTTCAAGGGCCTTTTTATTATTGAGCAATAAGAGAAAATCCTAAACAACCAAAACCTTAAATCGAGGAGATGTAACACCAAGAGTTTGTGGGCCCCATTGGGGTGAGTTGGACAACCAACTTCCCAGGGTCACGAATTGGTCATATTATCTCCGTTTGACGCACATGATAGCCTGTTGGAAAGATCTATCCGAGGCTTATGATGAAAAGGATAGTTTTAGATAGAAAATCGCTAGTGGTAGATTTCCCAAAAAATGTTGTTTAGGGCCTCAAAACGGCTCCGGAAGCTTAGGACCCGAAAAATTGCTAAAAATAGTAAACTGTGCTATAATTAAGGAAACTAAGAAACTAAAAGAGGCACTGGTGGGGATCCAAGTGGAATTAGTGGGTGGCCACCAATATCCACCTGGATCACTTCCTCTACCCCCTCCTCCAAACAGTGTGAATTCTCCATCTTCTCCTTCTTCTGCCATTATATTTTCTTCAAGGTTAGTATAGGGGTCAACCTGCAAGGTTACTTTCTCCTCCTCTAGTTCTTCTATTAATGGGATATAGGAGAGAGGTTCTACTTCTTCTTCCTCACTAGGTATTCCTAATTCTTCAACTAAAATGTGCTCCCCTGTAGAGGTGAAAAAGGCTACTCCTGCGATTGGAGATCCAAGATTTTTCTCCTCTAGGACTGATTTAGTAGACAAAGTAGGAGATTCTTTTGATTGGATTCCTGCCCCTGGAATTTTAGGAGTTCTATGGCTGGGAGTATGAGTTTGGGATCGAGGTGTATCTCTTCTTGTACTTGGTGGAGTAGGTGGTGTTGTAGGAATTGAACTCCTGCCTCTAGCTATAAATCTACCCCTAGAGTCTCTTTCTCTATGCATATCATTTCTTTTTTAATGTAAGACATAAGGTTACCTAGTTACACTTCCCTGACAACGACGCAAAAATGTGTAGTCAATTTAGTTTCCTAAATTGCTTTGCATAAATTATCAATCGAGGCTCGTAAGCTGATGAAGTGTAGTGCATTGTATGTGCTAGTTAACCCTTCTTACTTCGTTGTTTTGCATTTTATATTATTTGGGTGTTTCTATTATTTGATCCCTAATGATGTACAATTTGAACTATGAGAAACCGAATCTAAATTTCTTAAAGGTGAACCAAGAGCTCAAAATCTAGTCAAAATCTAAGTTAAGAGAAGCGAAAAAAAACAGAGTGTCTATTTGATTTTGTTATTGATCCTAAGTCAAGAATTAAAAGGTGAAATTTGTAAGGCGAATCGAAATAATTATAGAGAATGAAACTGACTAAAGCACTTTTAGTTGTCTAAGCCTTCAATTTTGAAAGATAACTTTCTTGAGATGGCATACAAGCAACTTACTGTACTTTATAGTCCAAAGAACTAAATCAAATATGCATAGAGTAACTAATTGATTTCAATCCTCGTGTGAAGTGAATGTTTAACCATTTAGTTTAGCACAGATATCAACTTGAAATGGTGACCAAAAACATTTATTCACACAATGCATTGGCAATCTAAACTAGGAAATAAATAACAGAGGAAACAAACAGTAAGTAAACTAATCAACAATGCATCCTTATTACTTTTAAACCTTACCCTGTTTAAAAACAAAGTTGTTTCCTTTATGAAATAGATTGAAGAAACAAGACTGCACCATCGAATTCTAACATTATGCTATTGATCAGAACTAAAAGAAAACAAACTATAGGGAATCAACCTAAACTACAAATATTGCTAAAAGTAAATAATGAAACTAAACTGAACAGTAAACAAAATAAAAAGAAAGAAAACCCTCCTTTAGTGCAGGGGCCCTCTGCAACTTACTAAGTTGAGCTGCTAATTAGCTGAAGATATTCTTTCAAATGGTCACTTGGTCAAACATGGCTTCATATTATTAACAGGAAAACAAGTTCCAAAATTACAAAGTTGTAAGTCTGAGCTTAATACATCCAAAAATTTGAACTGCTCCCAATTCTGTACAACTGGTATTTAAAGAAAACATTCATAACTGTGTTTTGAGGAAAATTAGCTACAGGTGGTCTATATGTATTACAACCAATCTGCGTAAATGTTTGATCAACTACAGGTGACTTGAATTCGAATAAGGTGGTTGCACAGAACCGTTGACACAAGTGGCTGATCCAAGTTAATGTTTCAACAGATCTATTGGATTTATTAATTAACCACGAAAGGGTGGACAAAGAGTCCTATTGCTTCCGGGTTTCATACGTTTGACTCCACTTTTGACTGTGGTCCTGAGATGGCTTTTTTTGTCAATCTGGGCTAGATGACTAGGATAGGATCCATGTCGAGACAATTCGAGAGATGCCCATGTGGCCGGTTTCTTCGTTTGACACCTATAGCCTGTTCAACCATGGAAATAGCTATGGAACACATGGTTAGTTGCAGAATAGGCTACGTTCTGTAGCTAATTTGAAAAAACTTATTTCAAATAGCAAAAACATAAATGTATAACATGTCAATCATTTAATATCTTCCTTGAGACAAAATCTATCATTTATCAGTGATGGAGATTTGTCTTTTATGGAAAACAAGAGAAAGAAGTGAGAAAATTTGTCAAAGAGAGAGTAATTCTGGGGTCCAACACCATTTAAAATATTTTTGTAAAACATTCACATTGCATTTTCATGAGGAAACCTGGGTTTGGTTGTCATAAACCCCTCCCCCTTTAGGGAACACCACCCTTGATGTTCTTCTACTCATATGCAACATACAAAATAAAAGCACATACTATTTTATGGAGCTTTATATATATAGTTCTATATAGTATTTATATAGATATACACATATGCTTCAACCAACAAACAAAAATGGACATTATTCTTTCATGAAGTCAACCATTTCGTAAGTGGCTTCCCTTGGCCCAAAGTTCCTCCACTACACTTTGGCTTTCTCTATGGATCAATTCCTAAGCATGTGACTCCTTCGGTCTAGAATGTACAATGGATCTGGATGGAAATGTCCCTTGGGTTCCACTTGTAGCATAGACCAATCAATCACATGATTAGAATCCTTCACATATATTTTAAGAAAATAAACATGGAAAACATCGTGAACTTTAACTGATGGTGGTAAAGCTAGCCTATAGGCCACTAGTCTAATCCTTTCAAGGATCTCAAAAGGCCCACAATACTATGGTGCCAACTTGGCACATGGCCATATCCTTAACAAACTCTTCTTCAGTTTAATCCTCAAATAAACATGTTCCCTTACATGGAACTCTTTATGCACCCTATGCCAATTTATTCTATTTGATGGTTTGAATTTGTTTCTCCATTTCCTTGAGCATGTCAGGCCCAAAAAGGACCATGTTTACTAGATCATTCTAGCTTATAGGAGTATTGTAACTCCTCCCATACAATGCATCAAATGGACTCATCTTTAGGGATTCTTAGTTCTATTATTGTATGAAAACTCCACAAGTGGTAGGTACTCATCCCACTTCTTCGGTTGATGCATTACATATATCCTCAACATAATATCCTCAAGGATCCAATTTGTCCTCTTTGTTTTCCCATTTGTTTATGGATGATATGTTGTACTAAATGCCAACTCAGTCCCCAAACTTGTAAACAGTTCCTTACAAAACCTTGAAGTGAACTTAGCATCTCGATCTGAGATCATTTTCTTAGGAATACCATGTAGTCTCGAAATCTCCTTTATGAATATTTTTGCCACCTCACTGGTAGAATTAGTGGATCTGACTGCCATAAAATGAGCTACCTTTCTCAATCTATCAATGACTACCATGATTACATAATGTTTATGTATGTTTTAGGTAAACATGTAATGAAATCCATTGAAATTAATTCCCATTTCCATTTTGGAATGGGAATAGGCTGCAATAGTTCTACTAGATGCCTGCATTCAGCCTTCACTTGCTGACATTTTATGAATTTAGCCATAAAACCACTTCTTTCTTCAATTTTGGCCAATGATAGAACATTTTAATGACTATGAGGGTCTTCTGGTACAGTGGATGACTTGAGTAAGGTTTGACATGAAACTCTTTCATTATAAGCCTCTTTAATTCATCACTATTTGGCACATAAATTCTGTTGTTGAACCTAATCAGGCCATCACTTGTGAGATGATATTCCTCATCCCACTAATATTGTATCATCTTTTCTTTCATTTGCTGATATTTTTCATCATGTTGTCTTGCAGTCTTGGCCCTGTCTACTAGCTCTATTTTGTAGGATTTTATAACTGCCAAACAATTCACTTGAACCCTCCTACTAAGTGCATTGACAACCCTATTTTCCTTGCCTTTGATGTACTTGATCTCAAAGTCGAACTCACTAAGTATGGCCATCCATCTAGCCTATCTTGCATTCAATTTGGGTTGATCAAGCAAATACTTGACCCCACTATGGTATGTCATAAGTGTAAATTTCCTACCAAGGAGGTAATGCCTCCACATCTTCAAGGCATGAATGATGGAAACTAACTTTAGATCATGAGTCACATAATTCACCTCATGCTCATTTAATTTCATTGAATCATAAAATTCTACTTTCCCTTCTTGCATTAAGACTCCACTGATCCCTTCCTTGTAGGCATCCAAACACACGACAAAATCCTTGTCGGATTTGTAATCCTGAACGCTGGTGCATTTATGAGTGATTGATTCAGTTTCTTAAACCTTGCTACACATTGGGATGTCCACTCAAATTTCTTTCCTTTTTTCTCCAAGGATGTGATAGGATGGCCTATATTGGATAAATTTGTAATAAATATCCTGTAATAACTTGCCAATCCCATGAAAGATCTAATCCTATTCACATTCCTTAGTGTTTGACACTCCATTATAGATTTGATCTTCTTTGGGTCAACTGAGATCCCTTCCTTGGAGACAATATGCCCCAAATAATTTATCTGTGACTGGAAAAATTCACACTTGTTGAGATTTTCATAACTCTTATGTTCCCTCATTAACTATAGCACTACTTCCATATGTGTTTCATGCTCTGCCTCTGTCTTTGAATACACTAATATGTCATCAACAAACACAATAACAAACTTTTCTAAATAAGAACTCAATGCACTATTCATTAAGCACAGAAACATGGCAGGGGCATTGTTAATCCCAAAGGATACCGCCACAAATTCATAGTTCCCATATCTTTTCCTGAATGTAGTCTTGTTAATGTCCTGCTTCTTGATCCTTAATTGATGATATCCATACCTCAAGTCAATCTTGGAGAACACTGTCGCTTCCCTGAACTGATCAAAGAGATCATCAATCTTTGGAAATGGGTACTTGTTCTTTATGGTCACCTATTGAATTTCTTGTAGTCAATCCACAATCTAAGGGTTCCATCCTTCTTCTTTACAAACAATGCAAGTGCTCCCCATGGAGACACACTTGGCCTTATGTAGCCCTTGTCCAACATCTACTTTAGTTGCAACTTTATCTCCACCAACTCATGGGTACTCATCCTGTATGGTGCCTTATATGTTGGTGCTACTCCAGATACAACCTCAATATATAAGTATACCTCTTTATGAGGAGGTAATCCAGGGAACTTCCACTGGAAACACATATACATATTGTTGTAGAATCAGGTGCCTTCTTGGCAGTTCACTTTCCTCATTATCAGCTTCGTTGTTAGCCTTCCCATCACTCAAGATTTGCATTGCAAACAACATGCATCCCTTTTTGCTATTGCACTTGGCCTGCATGGCCATGATCAACCTCACTAAAGTAGGCTTTCTCCTACCTTGCAAAACTCTTATTTCTCCTTGCTCATCTAAGCATTTTATTTCTTTTTCAAAATATTCCACTTTGGTCATGTGCAAGTACAACTAGTCCATGCCAAATAACATGTTGTATGCACCCAATGGAAATACGATCAAATGTTCTTTTGTAGGAATGCCACTGATTTCAAATGTACATGATCTCAACCAGTGATTAATCTTTCTTTTGGTTTTGGTTTTGGTTTTAAGTTGAACTAGCCATTGTTATTCATGCAATTCCTTGACCAAATTACATTTCTCAACAAATTCTGGGTAGATATGGTTGTAACTAGAACCCGGATCAATTACAATAGAAATACTTTGGTCATGCAACTTACCTTCCATCTCAATAATGGATTCCTGGTCATATACCTGGCGGTTATGTACGATTGCATAAATTCTAGGTAAATCTCAAGCTACATCACCCACTATGCAAGCTTCTTGGGCATTGTAAATCTTTGGTCGAACATTCTACTGATGTGGACAATCTCTTTTCTTGAGGTTTTCACCACATGTCTAACAAGTAGTGGATCTCAGCCCTTAGTCTTGAGTTGCCTTGATGATGGTTTCTTCATGTTTCTCTTAACAACAACAATAGCTTTCAGTTGAAATTGCTTTGCAGGGGATGTATACTTACCTACTCTATTTTCAGACCTTTTCTTGGGCCAATTCTTCTTAATTCCAGTGCTACTCTTTTCTTGTCAGTCACCTTTTATTTCTAGCCTGCGTTATGCTTGATCATAGCAGTGTTTCAGTTTCTTGATAACATCTTTCAGAGTCTGAAGTTCCAACAACTAAATTTGTCCCTAAATGACATAGGAAGCCCACTAATAAATCTTTGAATCTTGTAATTCTCATCTTTGATAAATGGAACATATCTCAATAGTTCCAAGAACTTGGTAACAGATTTATCATCTATTAATAGCCCCATCTTGATTTCATAGAACTTTTTTTCCTTTCCATCATAGTAGCATTCATACAAGTATTTCTCTCTGAAGAGTTTTTCAAACTCATCCCAAGTTAGCTCCTTCTCAACAATGCCTCTAACATTCTTCAAATGTCCCCACAATATGTATGCTTTTCCCTTCAAGATATAGGTGGAAATCCTAGATTTCATGTTTTCAGATAATCATGAATTTTGAAAAATTTCATCATGCCTAGAATCCAAGCTTCTACCTCTTATAATTTCTTCATTTCCCCATGAAATATGGGTGGCTTGGATTTCTTAAATTCCTTAGGCATGTAATATTTTTCCTTCCTTCCCTAATGATGATAATGTTGATGACGAGAGTGATGGTGGTGCCTGGTGGTAGCATAACTAGATGGTCTGCTAGAATTATGCACATAAGTGTTAGTTCCTCCCCTTAGGGTGCTTAGTGGTGCATTTCCCAGCATATTATCCTCACTTTCAAGCCTATGCCTCTTTGTGCACCTACTACCATCTTCCCCACTTGTATTCTCTTCTAAACCCCAAGGGCTCTTTCTGTCCCTATGACTAGTGCTCATCTCAGGTTTCCTTTTTCTCTGCAAATTTGAGAGACTTTTGGGATGAATAAATTTATCTCAGATTGTCTCTCTTGAGCTCTTGACAACCTTTCATTATCTTCCTTGAAGCTTATAACTTCAGCCCTTAGGCTTCTCAGGGTATCCATCCAATTTGGAGAGTGATTCCCTCCCTCTTGGTCAACTAATCTTTCTTCTTCATTGGCTTTGATCCCTTCACTTCCATGTTGTGACTGGTCAGAACTATACTAAACCATTCTAGTCCCCATTCTGTATTTGCATCTACCTTACATTGTTTGTGATGTGATTTCAATAACACACATTGTTAAATTTTTCATGTGATACATAAATAAACACAATTATGACCATGAACCTTGCACTCATGGAGCTATCATGGATATATATGCTGTGACAAATCAACCATGTTAGTATACCAATAATATTTAGTATTTCACATGCATCAATCACATAAAAAGAAATTACAATTGTCACTACATAAGATAATAAATAAACATCAAAATTATGCCCACGATCTTACTCTTATAGAGTTTCTGCAATGGGCTATCTGCAACAAAACCATCCACATTAGCACACGTTATTAGAAAACAACAAATAATGAAAGGCAATATACAGACCTATAAATTGCACAATATTCTTCAATTGTCAACACAACTATTAATTTATTCAAATAGGTCTAATGTTTAGTTTTCTATTATGTTAAATAAATTAAAAGGTTGATCTACCAATTAGGCTTGCAATTATTTATTTAGACTAGATTTTAACACCTAAACAACTTGTTTGGCTAATTTTTGAAATTCATCTCTTGCTCATGACAGAGCCCATCCATTCCACGTGTTGAGCCTGAATGCTTTGATACCACCTGTAACAACTACCCCACTTCTTTCCCCAGTGGGATGGTTGCTACTTGATAATCCAATTCCTCTTATTATCTGTTAGAAGAATGAGATAATTTCTTTTTGTTATAGATTCCTCCTTATCAATTCTCTCTTAGGGACTTTAATTCATTAACTTAGGATTATAAATTCTTTCCTTTTCATCTAAGCACAATGACTCAGAACTCCGTGGTTTCATTTTATTAATTTATAATTGACCCTGCCCCACACACACACACACACATGTGTGTGTGTGTGTGTGTGATGCTTGCATACCCCTCACCAAGGTCTTGACAACCCCATTGCACACACACATGAAATTTCAACCTAAATTTTCCCATGAAATTTTCATATAATTTCCATGTCATAATATGTAAACCAATCAAAATCCTTTAGTTTAAAAAAGAGGTATATGTAAATATTTTGGAAGGAAAAAAAGAAAAACTAATTTTAATTGTATTTTTGGCTTATCTCCTTATAGGTTTACTCAAATTTGAAGTGTAGACACTCCTTGGATGCAAATTAAATTCCACATCCAATGAGTACCATTATTCACACTTTTGAGAAGACCCACATTGATAAAAATTGAATATACGTTAAAAAATAGTTTTCAACATACTTTTTTAACACATCTTCAATTTTTTTCTATGTGGGTATTCTCAAAAGTACACATAATATATACTCGTTGGGTGTGGAATTTAATTGTGCATCCAATGTGTGTCTACACTTGAAATTTGAGTAAACCTATAAGGAGATAAGCCAAAAATACAATTAAAAAAATTAGTTTTTCTTCTTTTCCCTCCAAAATTCATAACCCTTATTTATTATTTTTACTATTATTTATTATTTTTCCTTAGAAGAATCACTTTTAGGCTGAAATTTCCTCATATCTATATATATATATATATATATATATATTATATATATATATATTATATATATATATATATATATATATAACTCCACTTAAGGATACATTACCTTGGCTTATTATATACTTAGCTGCGCGTATGCAATGGGTCCCACCTCTATGCCCCAGTGCTAATAACAACTTGCCATGATTCTTACTCTAGTGGTCCCCATCAACGTCACATAAAATACATGCAAGTTTTGGGAGGATCCCATCACGTTCAAACAAAAAATCCATTGTGCGTGATTCCGACAGGGTAACATGCATAAGGTTTATGAGTAGGGTCACCCCTCAGAATGCGTGGTAAAGGGAATACCATCTATCACCAGATCGATGACTCACATTTATTATGACACCTTTCCTAACCCTTTTGAAACCACTGTAGGGGTGTCAGAGAAGACAGTATCATGTTTTCCAAACCCTCTTATGGTTTTCGCCAACGAGCACGTGACTTCAAGAGGAGCCCCCTCTCTCCAACCACCACATCATCTCGTTGTGCCTCATCCCGACACTTTCTGCTGGTGCCCTCCTTTATACCTATGGGATGGGGCCTCCGGAACATGTCATTTTGATCCTGCACCCCCCCGACAGTTCACCTCGACCACTTCTCGTGCCTCCAAGGTGGGGACCACCAAGATACATCATCCTGACCCCATCTCCCTGACAATTATGTAATACACACCTTTTTTACCTTCCGAGGAAGAACCCCCGAGTCTACGTTGACTGGTGGGTCACACCACCATGTGACTTCTTTTTATGATTGGACCAAGTTCCAAGAGTGCCACAATATCCCATGTCGAGTCATCTCGACTCTTCCTTATTGCGCTTCGCATTCAACCTCTCGGGAGTTCTCTATGGGATGAATTATCCCCTGGCCCACTCTGCACCAATCCTAGTGCATCCGAGGCTACATGGAGGCTAACCTATCTCGGTGCCACATCATCTCATTCTTCTAAGCGAACTCCTTAATAATACTTATTGGAAAAATTACCATCGGGGTGATCTGTTATGAGGGCTCCATCCCGACAAATGGGATCACTCCTCACCTCCAAGCTATGAGCTTAGTTGGCCCCATGCCCAGTCAGCCTTGTCATTTTCTTTCTATGCAACAACAAACTCTTGCCATATTTCCCTAACGATGAGTTGTTAAGTGGGCTCCATCTCGGCCAATGGGAACACTCCATGCCTCCAGTATGTGAGCCCAACTGGTCTGGTTCCTAGTCATCCTTGTCATTCCTTCATGCTACAAAAGAAACCTCCTAGATATTACCTTCAGTCCATGTCACACCGTCAGTTCCCAATCACGATAAGGCAATATCTGGGCATCCAAGCAAGAGCTTCCATGTCTATGTTTCCCATAAGATAAATAACATAACCTTATATGATGAATATATAATATTAAGTTCCTCACTTAAATTCATTATGGCATGGCTCTATGCAAACTTTTCCATTCAGCATGGATGTAGTTATGGTTTGGATGCAGTGGGTCTACAAACATCTCGATTTTCCCAACATTCTGCCATGGCCACTATAGATCTCTAAGTCCCCTACTAGTGCTATCCTCTTGAGCTTACAAAAATTTTTCTCCTCTTGAATCCACGAAAGTTACAAAACATCAAAAGGGTCATAAGGAGATCAACACTTCCTGGTGATCTACAGACCACGTGTTCCCTAAGGCTTACAACACCTTGACCAACAATATTGAGGCACTCATCAAAGACCTCCAGAACTATTGAAAATGTAAGGTTGAGAAGCCTCTAATGTAGAGTCACAGTTTATTGAGGTTAATAGAGGAAGAAGTCCCCAAAATCACATAGTGCCACATAATGGTAACATGGGCTTGTAGCCCACATATGTACAGACCCTGTCAACCCAAGTTGTCTCTAATGTAATCATTATACATTAATGAAATAAACCCTTATTTCAATTGTTTCCATAGCTTGGTCTAGGTCCTTATAGACCCTTTCAATGCTTTTAACATTTCATAGTGTATTAATCATCATGTAAATGATAGGAACATAATATATTTCCATTACACTTACATGCACCATTTCAATCCAAAAGTGCATCCACATTTTCATTATATTTACAAGCACCATTTCAATCCTGAAATGCAACCACATGTTTCAGAAATTTACAAGAACCATTTAAATCTAGAAATTCAAATACATGTTTATGAGTATCGATAATACATAAGAACACTTATCTTCAAAGGTCTTTGTAAACTGATTCTAGGACAAGGACTCTCCACCCAACCATAGACAACTACAACTAAGCTCACTTGAAACTGTCACCCTTGAGCTAGATTCCAGAGGTTGAGGGGCTTGCTCAAAATATTGAAATACCAACTTCTAGCTAAAACAAGGAATCCAGAGGACCTATTTCCCCCACCCATTAGCCACTCAACAGTCAAATAATGCACATGGAATCTAGAGGTAAGTTGCCTCCACTCTTCAACTACCCAATGGAAGCCAATAAAAATATACAGGGAATCCAAAGGCTTCTTATCCACCCAAGGACAAACAAGGAATCAAAAGGCCAATTTTCCACCCAAGAATGTCAAGGGAATCCAAAGAAGAAAGTCTCCACCAAATAGTATCAAGGGAATCCAGAGAAGCAATTCTCCACCCTTCAAGCAAACACAGTGGTTCCACCCACTTTGGGTAGTCCAAAACCCACTGTAAGGTCAAAAATAAGAAAGGATTCAGAGGCCCTTCCTCTAGGAATCCAAGAAACAATCCTCCACCCTAGTCATCAAGTGAATCCAGAGAAATCCCATATCCACCCTATGGATATACAGGGAATCCAAAGGCCATTGTTCCTAACCAAGGAGAGAGCTTCTTCCAACTAGTCTTTCCAACCGAACTCCTATCTTATCTTCTCTTCTCTTCTGCATAACTCCTTTTTGTTCTCTTCTCCTCTATGATCTCTTTCTGAATGCAGATCAAATGAATCAATGAGTCTATCTCCATAAGGTTGAACTCTCTCCTTTATTTCCTATGTAGGGATTGAGGCTCTATCCTTACTGCCAGTGTAGTCCATCATCATATATTTTTTGTCCCTCTTGCCTTGCAATTTTTTTCCAAGGAATCCTTGTGTATCCCAAGCAATCAACCTACTTAGCTCTAGAATCTGTGACCCTTTGACTCAACCCATTTAATAGATTTTTGTAAAACATTTACGTTGCATTTTCATGAGGAAACACAGGTTGGGGCTGTCACATCAGCTCCATTGCTATGATATTAGGAGGAAATTATCTGTTATTATATAAGCATAACATTGTGAAGCAATATTGAATTTTTCTAGTATCTGCTCGTTCATTGCTATCAAATGAACAACCTGAGCTCTCAACTCCTCCAACTAATGTTGTTTCTAGAGCCTAGAACTCCTCGCTAATTCTTTGTTAGACAACATACTTCTTTTCTCCCTCATGTCTATCACTTGCTGATCCTCGGCTTCATCGGAGGTTGAAATCTCTGAGATTGTGAGATCCCCTCCCCAATAGATCCAGAAGAATACAATGAAGCTTGATTTGGGCACCTTTTGTCCATAGACACACACACACTTATTTCTTTGTGGGCATTGCATTTTTGGCCCCAAAAATATTAAAATGAGAAGCAATGTTCATTTGGTTGTATTGGGTATTGCCATATCATATATTTCTTTTTTGAATTCTAATGGAATATGGATTGGGACTATTAGTGTCAGTGTCTTCACACTGTCATCAGTGATAAAACTTTACTCTTTTGCATTCATATTAGGAGTCCCATTCTGATGAGTTGCATTCCATTAGGTCATGGATCAACTGATGGTAGGGTACATTTCAGTTTTTTCCCTCATGACACATATCTGCTGACCTCTTTTCATATGTGATTCAGTCAATGGTTCAGGCTCATGTTCATTTTCAGTTTATTTCATCAAATAGGTCTTAGGTCTTAGGGTTATAGTCTCATTAGGTATTAGGGTTTTACCATGACAAATTTTTAGTAACCATTGACTAATAATGGTCAGCAGACACATGAGGATGACAATAATCATCATAAAAGTTTTAATCGCATAATTTGTAAACTTAATAAATTTTTCACCTCAAAACCAGTTTGAGGTGAAAACAGAGCATTGGTATTTATTTGTAAATTTCATGTAATTTTATTATTTCTCATATGTAATTAATAGTCTCATGCTGCTCCTGGTCACCTGCTGATATTTCCAAGTACATGCCACTGCAAAAGTCAAAGAAATCAAGCATCAATTCTCCTATTCAAGCAAAAGATCAAGCATCCAAAAAACAGAATATTTGAAAAGCAAAATAGACATTGAAAATAAATTAGACATTACAAAGTGGGTTTTGAAAATTAAAAAGTTAAAAGTTTCCAAGCCATATAAATTTCATCTCATCATTTCATTTTTTGAGTTGAGGTCTATGAGAAAAAAAGTTATTTTGAAGTGTTATTGAGCAAAGGGAGTGAAATCACTGTGTTTGTGAAGAAATATGCCTGGCGCTACGCACCAAAGTTCGGCGTTATGCACCAAAGTTCGGCACTATGCATAGGAGTGGCGCTACAGACCTAGGTTTTTCTTGCAGTGTAATTTTGCACTGGCGCTATGCACCAAACCGACGCTACACACCTGGGTGAGTGTGCTACACACCTGGAAGTTAGGCTCCAGATTGTTCAAAATCGCTCCAATTTGCCTCAAACCTCCCAAATTCCTCCATTGCAAGTAAGTAACACCATTATTCTTGCTGAAAATAATTGTTGCATCAGTCTTGGGTTGTTTTGTTTCTCAAAAAATCAAACCCTAATTATCACTAAATTGTCTCATATACTTTGAAAAGCTCACTCATTACTACTATCCTATACCATCTATTTGCTATTCTTTAAACCCCATCCCCTCATATATAATTCCCTAGACATCATTCCCTAAACTTTTCCTTAATCCCCAAACCCTATACACATGCATACCAAACCCTAAACATATACCCCAAACCCTACACTATTCCCAAACCCTACTCACTCCCTACATCCCTTTCCCACTCTTGTTCACCCTCAGCTATTTTCCTATTCAAATTTCTTCATACTCATCTTACCTTCATTCACCAATTCACCACTCTTCATTCACCATGAGAGAAACAACTGTACAATAATGGAGAGGGACATTGAGTATGAATTGGAAGAAGAAACCCTTAGTGACAGTTCCAAGGAGAGAGACACATAGGGCAGGAAGGCTCACAAGGGAGGAAAACATATCAAAGAGGAGCCCACCAATTTGAGGGAGCTGCAAGCCTGTCCTTTTTCCATTTCTTGTTTTAGACATCAGTCATGTTTTAGCTTCTGTGAAATGGTGGGAAGGGTTAAATCTCATCATGAATTAGCAAGGTTGTTTGTGACACATTTGGACAACAATGAGGTAAACCTTGTTGGAGTTACATTCACTTTGTCACCAGCTATCATTTCAGAAGCTACAGGTATTCCAAATGTGGGTGAAAAGTGGAACAAAGGTCAGGACATTGACAAGGAGTACTATGAGCCTTACATCAAGGCTAAATATCATAACGGACTCAAGAGAGTATTCCCCTTTAAATTCTTGGAGGACAGGTTTACTCCATTGATGAAGATCATCTTCAAGTACTTTACTTGTGAAGGTAGGTTCTCCAGACTGTATGCCTACCACATAAGACTGCTGATGCATTTCACTAGGGTGAGAATGATGAATATTCCCTACTTCATGTTCAGAAACATTGAGAAGATGGCACTCATTGTAAAGAAGAAATCATACCCCCAGCAGTTAACAAGCATCTACCACTACTCACTGATTAAAATCATTATTTTACATCATCTGAACCTTCTCAACATGCCATGGGAAACTTTCATTTCTCATGAAATGTTTAAAGGCCCTCAAGTCTTTTCATCAGTGCCTCATGAAGAAGGTGGACCTTTAGGACATGAAAAGGTCCAAGAAACTGAAACTGTTGGAGTGCCAGTATTTGTGACATATGAGAGGGGCACTAGGAAATCTTTTGCAACTATCAGGCGAGTATTATCTCCACAAGGTGTGGAAGGGGTCTCTCCTTCATCTTCAGGCCACAGGCAAATGCTATCTCCACAAGCAGTGGAAGGGGCTTTGCCTTCTTCTTCAGCTAAACAGGTACAGGTTGGGCAGCAACACAAGGGCAAAGGTAAAGGCAAGAAAAATATGCATGAGAAGGATCCTAGTGATGGACAAGAGAGAGATTTTGTCCTTGTTTATCATGAGGAGGCACAAGGAGTTGATGTCATTGACTTGGATGCTCAAGATCTAAAGACTGTCAAAGACATGATCATTAAGAAACAAGAGGCTGAGATACAAGCCTTGTCAGAAAATTTAGAGAGGACTAAATGGGTCATCAAATATCTAGAGCAAGAAAACAAACAATTGACTGACAAGAAAGTCCTCATGGAGTTGCAAATGATCAAGGAGAACTGGAAAAAGGCTAAGAAGGCAGAGGTCAAATTGACTTCCACTGATCAAGAGATTGAGAATGATCGGGAAAATTGGCTTGAGAGGGTCAATATACACCTTGAGGGGCTGCTTGAGAAGTCCAATAGAGACAAGAAGACGCTTCGCCACATGGCCTACCACTATATGATTCGGAACAAAATATGCAATATAAGGATGAGGAAGCTTAAGGAAAGGTTGAGGAGAAGGAGAAAAAAGGAGAAAGACAAGTTAAAAATCTTGGTTGAAGCCTCACTAGCCCATCAAAGGAATTAATGATAGTGCCTTGTGCCAAATCTGGGCAAGTTATGACAAATTTTGGTCATTTTCAATTTTTGGAATTTTACAACACAGAGATTTGCCCTAGGTGCGTAGCACCACTAGCGCTATGCTTTTCACTAGGAAAATTTTTGGAGAAATGGTTTACATATTTGGATTCAGCATGATGAGAACATCAAACCCAGAAAATCTCAGCAATTTTGGAGAAAAACTTGGTCACCAAAAGGTCAAAAACCCATAAAAAAAAATGACCTCTTTGTCTCTTTTTGGACACACAGAAGCAGCCTTGGGAGATTCCACTTTTGAGGGGGGGAATTTCCTCCAATGAAAAAATTCAATATGCTCCAAAAACTAGATAGGAATACCTTTCCAATGAGCTATCTTGGGCTCAATTTGCTAAGGGGAAGGCCTCAAAAATCATTTGTGAAGTTGCATTATGCACCTGGCCAGTGGCACTACGCATAGAGCCAATTTGATCAAAAATCCAAATTTCGCCTAGTTTTTCTACAAGTTGACTTTTTCTCTCATATTGGATGAATTTATGATTGTAAATCATGCTATTCTATGTAAACATAATTTTAAAATGACCTTAGAGGGTAGATTCATCATTTTGAGGTGGTTTGGGGGTAAATGAATTAGTTTCCATGGTTTTAGAGGCAAGCTGTTCCACTGCCTATATTCCTGTTCCTTGTTGGGAAATGGTTGTAACAATGCCTTATCTCTTGGATTCAACCCCTGATGGCTAGCATAGGTGGTTTTGATGTCTATATTATGTATTTGTTCAGTCATTAGCAAAGTTTGGACTCTCTTGGATGCTTTGAGCTACATTGTACATCTCTACAATAGTTTGGCAAGGAAATAAACCAGGATTTGCAACTATTTTTGTGGGATTCTTGTGGTAATGTGTTTTTGCATAGTTTGTCCTTCTGTCATTATTTTTTCTTATGTGTTATGTGTGCCAAAATCTAATTCATTCTTATAAACTAAATGAAATCAAGATAGATAGGTAGAATACATTGGTTACAGTGCTCTGCCTTGGGAATCCATTTAGTTTTTGATGTTGTCTACAGTTTGAAGAGAATACATGATCTCTGCATGCCCTCTCCTCATCTCCTCATTAGTCTTAGACCTACCATCTCGCTTGATTTCAAGTGCCAAAACACCTACCTACCTCGCCCCACAAAACAACCTGCATTCCTGACTTCATTTCCCAGACCCAAAGCTGCCTACTCCATTTGATCCAGCAACAAAACCATCAAAATCAACCAAAAACCCTAGAGCTACTATACCTAGCCTAAAATCCAAATTTGATTCATTCATCTCAACTGAGATTAACAAGGAGAGAGCCCTTTCCCAACCTGGTAGGGCTAGTTAACAGGTTAAGCTTGGTTTGTGGTTATCCTAAGATTGCCTCCCTTCAGCCTAAGGTCAATCTAAGCTCTAATAGGGACTGCAATTTTTTTTTGAAATGTCCATTTGGTTTGAGTGAGAAGTAAGCATCCGATTTGATTGCAGTCTTGTCAAATAGGGTGAAACAAGGCCAAACCTTTCAGATCCTTGCCTGATAATATCTATATGCTACATTAATAAAAAATTTACCTCTGTTGTTTTATTACAACTTCTTTTTCTTTCCGCAATGAATCAATTTGAATTAGAGATGAAAACACATACCTAATTCAACATGAAAAATATTTAGCCCTAAAATGATTGCAAAGATAAAAATTTGGGAGTTTTCAAGGAAATTCAAAAGATAAAACAATATACATATACACAACAATGGTGAAAAATGAGAAAAAACTTGTACCATAGAACCAAAAGCATATGAAAGAATGGAACCAAAAGAACTATATAGAATATCTTGTGAAAATAAGTGAACATAGGTAGAATCCTTGGGTATTCAATTTAGAATCCAATTCATATACGCATGATATGATACTATTAGGTCCCTATAATACTAGTGTAGCCACCATATTGTTATTGTTGTGCTAATGCAACCCCCATATTGTTATTGCTATGCCCCGTAGAACCCCACTATTGTTATTGTTGTGCCTTTACATTATTATTTTTATGTAGGCTCTGATTATAATGTGACCCCTTAGACTCCTATATATACCAAGGAGGTCTTGTCATTTGTATCATCCAAGAATTCTTCATTTATGTCATGTAAAGGAGTTTCCCCCCTTGAAGAGGATAATTTTAAAGTCATTGATCTACCTTCTCTTATGTTTTCTGATATGGTTGCATAACATTTGGTATCAGGGCTTTTGATTCTCGGGTTTGATTGTTTCAAACATGTCATACTGGAAGTTTCGTTGTATTTTTTTTTTCTACGAAGCTTCAAAAATTGAAATTTCAACCATATGGAGCCGAAATCTTGGTGAACTTCATGTAGAAATTTCGGATCTTGGTTTGCTATATTTTTAGAGATATGGTCTGAAGAAGTTAGAGTTTTTGCATGCTCCATAATCCAGTATCAAACAGGTGACCTAGAGAAAATCGTCATAACTTTCTCTACCAGCATGAGATTTGAACTTTGTAAAATGTGTATGAAATCACACAAAATCTAGTTTATTTTGAATCATTTTTATGTCCAAAGGTTGAAACAGAGTCACATGAAATTCCATACAAGTTTTCTCTATTGAACTCGTCCATAACCAGGTCATTGAGGGATATTATCCGTTTGACTAATGGCATTGGAAAGAAAACTCAAAAGGATACAATATGATGAGATTTCAGACCTTAAAGATCCAAAATTACAGAGTTACAACCATTTGAAGATCGAGCTCCTAAAAGTAAGAAAAATGTGTGTATTTTTTAAAAAATTGCATAATTTTTGTTTGAAAAATCATTTTGAAGTGGTTCCAAGGGTATATTCAAGCATATATATTAGTATTTTGTTCTAAAATTCATCCCAAACAAAATAATTCTACACCCATTACGCCCTTATAAATATCTACTATGACGCATGAAGAGGAAGAATTGCAAATGATATATCAAAATTACAAGACCAAGTGCAACAAATTTCACTCTCACAAAGAGCAACCAAAGATGAACTAAAAGGGGACATGGATGGTTTAAAAACATAAATAAAATGTGACATGGATGGTTTAAAATCATAAATAAAAGGCGACATGAATGGTTTAAAAGCAGACATCTAAGGTTTGAAAAAGTTCCTACCATAAATGCTTCCTAATGGCGAAAAGGTATTCCATGAAACTCATGATTAGAAAACAAGGAATGTTTATCATGATTTCAGAGACTCTAACTTTGGATTGAAGACCAACCACATTCCAAATATCTATATGAGGAAGTTTGATGGCAAGGATCCAGTAACATGGATACTACAGATAGAGCAATATTTTGATCTACATGATGTGCAACACACATGAAAGGTACACATTACATATTTATATTTAGAACCCAGTCAATTTGTATGGTATCGATGACTTTGTTCTCGTAAACCACTCATCACTTGGTGAATTTTTACAGAGGAAATGATAGCACATTGATGACTTCTAACAATTGAATATCAGGGTAACTGATATTTCAAAGGAGCATATGATTGATGTATTCATAGGGACTTTGAAGGATAACATCCAACATGAGGTTTGCATTTGGGAACCTGATTCATTGGAGAGGGCATGCAGGGTAGTAAGAAAAGTTGAAATAAAAATTATGGCAACAAAGAAGTCTACTACTCATAATTATAATGATGGAAGTGTTACTTTTCCTAGCCTTCCACAACCTACAAGGTTGAAACAAAAAAAATTGGAGGAAAAAAGAGAAAAAGATATTTGTTACAGTTGTGATAGAAAATACATTAAAGGTTATAATTGTGCTGAGAAGAAATTATTTTACATAGATTGTGAAGAGGAGGAAGAAAAGAAATAAGAAACTTGAAAATAAGAAGATATACATGAAGAACCAAACCTAGGGAAAGAAGAAATGAATCTGACCATATCTTGTAATGAATTGGAAGGAAATACCACTCCTCAAACTCTCAAGATAGAAGGATATATTAAGAAGAAAAAGGTAACAATTTTGATTGATTTGTGTAGTACCCACAATTTTATGCATTGTAAGATAGTCAAGGAATTTAATTGCTTTCTACATCCAGCACTAGAGTGTTAAGTGATAGTTGAAAATGGAGGAACTATAAATTATTTTGGAAAGTGTCATAATATCAAACTAACCATGGGGGAATATGTGTTGAATAGCCCAATTATTTTCATTCCAATGGGTGGTGTTGATGTTGTAGTAGGAGTCCAATGGTTACAATCTTTGGGGATGATAGATTTTAATTTTCAAAAGCTCTTATTGAATTTTTTTTGGGAAGGAATGGAAATTGAATTAAGGGGTATCACAGGTAAACTAGGGGAGATAATCAACTCTAATGGAAACATAAATATTTTTAAGAAAGAAAAATGGGGCGTAATTACACAATTATGCTCACTAGAGGTTCAAACATCGAAATCATCTATTTCTCTTGATATCCAAAAACTCTTGGACAATCATTCCAAGGTATTTGAGACTCCCAAAGGCCTCTAACCTATTCATGATTATGATAATGTTATTCACTTGATTCCACGAAGTGTTCCTCAAAACATAAAGCCTTGCAGATATCCCTATGCCCAAAAGAGTGAAATTGAACGTATGGTTGCAGAAATGCCAGAGGCTAGTATAATTCAACCTATTCAAATTTATTTCTCTACTCCACTAGTATTGGTGCATAAGAAGGATTAGTCATGTTATATTATAGGGAGCTAAACAAGCTCACTATTAAAGATAAATTTCCCATTCCTGCTAGTGATGAATTTTTGGATGAATTACATGGATAAATTTACTTCACTAAGATGGATCATCATTAAGAATATCATCAAATTAGAATGAACACTGAAGACATTACGAAAACAACATTCATAACTCATGAAGGTCATTATGAATTTTCGGTCATGCCTTTTGGCCTTACTAATGCACCTTCCACATTTCAAGGTTTGATTAATTCCATTTTCAAGCCCATCCTTTGAAAATTTGTGTTAGTTTTTTTTTGATGATATACTAATCTACAACAAGTCTTGGAAGGATCATGTTCAACATGTTGACATGGTGCTCAAAGTATTGGAGGATAAACAATTATGTGAAAAAACTTACAAATGTTTCTTTGGAGTACAGGAGGTGGAATATTTGGGTCATATTGTATCTCATGAGGGTGTTAAGGTAGAGCCTAACAAGACTAAATCCGTTAAGGAATGGAAATACCCACAACCCTAAAGAATCTTCGAGGATTTCTCGGGTTGACAGGGTATTATTGCAAGTTTGTTAAGAATTATGGGAGAATAATAGTGCTTTTAACAACATTATTGAAGAAATATACATTTTATTAGACTCTAGAAGCAACTGAGGCCTTTGACCATCTTAAAGAGGTAATGTGCCAAGCACCAGTCTTAGTTACACCAGACTTCACAAAAACCTTTATTGTGGAATGTGATCCCTGTTGGGTGTGGAGCCTGATTATCTTCTTTATTCAGAGGTATCACCACATTGGACCCCATTTTGTAATGTGGTGGCAACGCTGGCTATAATATTTGTGCTGCAAGGGGGGTCCAAGGGAGGCGACAACGATCTTTAGGAGCCCCCTTGGCAGGGGATTGGGGGTAGCACCCCCAAAGCTAAATATAGATGTAAAATTGCCTTGTAAAATGTTGTAATTATGTAGTCAATCTGGGCCATTCATTAGGTGGAGATATGATGGTAGAAGTTATGTTTAATTTAGGGTTTTTTTTCCCTAGAAGCAACCCCTCGCTATATATGAGGGAATTTTATTGCGTCTATGTAGATCTGTATTCTGAGCGAGAAAGAGAGAGGAGATTGAGCGAGAGCGAAGAGGGAATTACAGTGGATCTATTGTAGGTTGTATCTCTTCATTTTGATGGATAATATGAAAGGAAGCACTAGTTGTTTCTCTATGGACATAACCCAAATTGGTGAACCATGTATATCTGTGTCTCTCTTGTATGTGTTTTCTATGTTTATATTTCTACAATATATTTTATGTGTTTTATTGCTCTGTAATATAATATTTTCTAACAATGCCTTAGGAAATGGAATTGGTAATGTTTTAATGAAATAAGGAAGATCCATTTGTTTGGAAGTTGTCCAATCAAGGGAAAACATTTACACAAACCTATTTATGAGAAATAAATGTTGGAAATACTACATGCACTAAAGCAATGGTGACCTTACCTAATGGGAAGACACTTCAAGGTAAAAACAGATCACAATAGCCTTAAATACTTTTTGGAACAAAGAATATCTTCAGAAGAGAAACAAAACTGGGTCACAAAGATGTTGGGTTATGACTTTGAAATAATTTACAAAAAAGGGAAGAAAAATGTTGTTGGAGATGCACTCTCAAGAAAGGATGAGGATGTGGAAGCATTTCTCTGTGCCATTTCTATTATCTAGCCAAATTTGTTAACTGAAGCAAAGGATGAATGGAAGAATGA
Organism: Pinus taeda; assembly: GCA_000404065.3. NCBI lineage: Eukaryota > Viridiplantae > Streptophyta > Pinopsida > Pinales > Pinaceae > Pinus > Pinus taeda. The sequence goes on along the minus strand of APFE031534138.1, from coordinate 46,541 downwards.
TGAACAGGTGTGGAAACTCATTCAAAAGTTGCAGCAAAATCCCATTACACCTGATACATTTATTTGGAAAAATGATTCAATATGGTACAAATATCGCTTATATCTATGTAAGAATTCCCAACTCAAACAAAAGATTCTTTTGGAATTACACACCTCCACTTTAGTAGGGCACTCAAGATTTTTAAAAACTTGCCATATGGTCAAGAAGGAATTTTTTTGGTATGGCCTTAAATATGATATTCATAAGTTTGTGGTAGAATGTTTAGTTTTCCAACAAAATGAAGTTGAGACAATTAAGACCCTAGCTCTGTTACAACCTTTAGCAATTCCAAGTTAGAGGTGCGAGGAGGTATCAATGTATTTTATCATAGGTTGAAGGGAAGAGTGACATCATGGTGGTATTTGATAGACTTACCAAGTATGCACACTTTTTTGCATTATATCATCCTTTTAAATCCAATACATTTTCTACTGCATTTATGGAAACAATTCAAAAGATATGTGGAAACAAAAATATTATTATAAGTGACAGAGATACTGTTTTCACTGGAATTTTTTGGACATAATTATTTTCTTGACTTGGCACTCAATTAGCTCATAGCTCATATTATCATCCTCAATCTGGCGGGCAAACTGAGATAGTGAAAAAATGTTTTGAAGGATATCTTCATTGCTTTACATTTGATAAACAAATAAAATGGGTCAAGTGGTTACCTCTGGCTGAATGGTGGTATAACACTTCCTTGCATACTGTAACAAAAATGACCCCATTTATGGCACTTTATGAATATCATCCACCGTACATTACATCATCATTAAGAGAAAATTATAAGATTCAAGTAGTGGAAGATCACATCGAGCATTAACATAAAGTTCTCCAACTCTTAAAGGATAACCTCACTATGGCGCAGAATCAAATTAAACAATGGGAAGATCAACATCGTAGTGAAATAAGTTTTGATGTAGGTGAGTGGGTATTTTTAAGGCTAAAACCATAAAAAAAGGTCCCTCAAGCAAGCTAAGAAGGATAATAAATTATCACCCAAGTATTATGGTCCTTACAAAGTATTGCAAAAGATTGTTATTATGGCATACAAATTGGAGTTGCCTGCATCTTCCTGAATACACCTAGTTTTCCATGTTTCATGCTTAAAGAAGGAAAAAACATATTGGAGAAAAAATGGTCACGAAAACAAGAACTTGAAAACTATGGAATGGATAAATTTAAGAGTATCTCATTAAGTGGAAGAACTTACTCACTGAAGATTCCACATGGGAGGATGAGAATTTAATGCAGAAGCATCCAAAACTACTCAAGCATTGAGGAAAACACATTTTTGAAGGAGAGGGGCATGTTAGGTCCCTATAATACTAGTGTAGCACCCCTATTGTTATTGTTGTGCCAATGTATCCCCCATATTGTTATTGTTGTGCCCTTACATTATTATTGTTATGCAGGCTTTGATTATATTGTGACCCCTTAGACTCCTATATATACTAAGGAGTTATTTTCATTTGCATCATCCAAGAATTTTTCATTTATGTGATGTAAAATAGGTTTCCCCTCAAAGAGGCTAATTTTCAAGTTGTTGATCTATCTTTTCTTTTGTTTTGTGATATGGTTACATAATAATTACTTATAGACCAATTGATTGCATTGATAACAACCACAGCACAAATCTAGCTACTGAAATGATGGCATTCAAATAGCTTCACGGTGAATGCATGAAAATGGGTTACACTTCTGGGTCAAATGCGGTGATGCAATTTCAAAACTTTGCCCTTTTACCGAATTGAAGCCCTCAAAATTCATATAAGCATTGTGAATTTTGATTTAGAGTAAAAAGAGAATATGTGGAGAATTATGTTTTTGTCCTAATTATATTTTTTTCAAAAGTTTTTGGTGTCGTATAATTTCTCAATTTTCCATTAAATGCAATACTTTTCCTCGCAAATTTTCACACATCTTAAGAGGTATGTGTGTGCTCACGTAGCATAACTTCGTAAAAAATGTGTAATATTTTATATATATAGATATTAGATAGATAGATAGATATGATATAGATATTAGATATAGAATAGAAATAAATGGAGAGACTATTTGTTCATATTAAAAAACTAGTTTTATGAAAATTTATATATTTTTATTATTTTTTTAAGTTGGTGAAGTACTATTTCAATTGCATTTTAGAGACACGCGTTTACGTAAGATTTTTTTCAACTCTTTAAATAAATTGAAAAAACAAGAGTACCCTTTTGAATAGGACTCGTAAATGAAGATAGTGGTATTTTTTGAAATTTTTTCATTCTGTACATTTTATGTTATTGATTTTTTTTCAACCCCTTTGAAATTGTCCAAAAACATTTCAAGTGTTATGTTTAAAAAAAATTAGATGAAAAATATCATCTCAATTAGAAAGTGTCAAACCCATATGCCATTGGATAGAGGATTCTTTCACGAATCCAACATGATCAACTCCACCACTTAAAGACAAATTCTGCCCTAAATTCGCTAGGGTACAAAATGGGGTTGTAGAGAAATCTGTAGAAGGGGTGCTAAAACTATGATTTTGAGGACCATAGGAGCTTGATCGAGCGCTTGATTTAAAAATTAAAATATCTTGATCGAGCATTAAAGAAACCCTCAATCGAGCCATGAAGGTGGTTAAAAAATGACTCGATCAAGATATTGTAGGAATTTGTAGGGTAAGTTCCTCAAATAGAACACCAAAGGACACCGCTCACAAACAGATGACAGATCAATACACCAGTATTGTTGATGTGGTTAAAACCCTCAAAGGGGGAAACATTCATGTTGGGTTGTGTTATATTCTTTCCACGACTAACCTACGTAGTGAACCGGGGGGTTAGATGGGGGATGGGGCCCCCCCTGTCCGAGGGGTTTGAGGAGGGCGGGTAGCCCCCCTCTACGGGGTCCGGGGCAGTGCCCAGGGAAAAAAATTTTGGACCCTATATTAGGTTGGGCGATACTACCTATGATTTTCGGTCCATGGTTTTGGACACGATGGTTTTCGGTCCATGGTATTGGATGCTTGGGCATGTATAAATATGTATTGTAACATTGAAAGGAAAATAATGAAAAATCAAGCTGGTAGTCCCGGTTTTGGGATCCA
>APFE031534138.1:10571-35308 GCA_000404065.3 Pinus taeda | reverse complement strand
CTATTTTCCCATTTGGTTGCCTTATCTTCATCTTTCGGTTTGGTTTCTTGGCCTGAGGCTATTTTGTAAAGACCTTTACTTCTAAGTAAATCCACAATGTAGGACCACTATTGGAAGTAGTTGGTGCTATCAAAAATAATGTGGCATGGAATTTCCATTTTAACAGACATTAAAGCTATAGATGATAAAACTAAGTGTCCCAATGGAAAGATCTCGAAAAATTAGGCTGATTAAAAAAACAGCTCTGAAAATGACTTCCAGATGAAGAAGTTATGGCTTTTTGAAGGAAAGTTGTTGAAGATGTCAACAAAGTGTGGGAATGTGCGGAAATGAATGATAATGTTATATTTAAAAAAAAAATCTGCCCCTTTTCAAAATTAATCTAATTAGCTCAACAAATAGAAAGACTTGAACTCAATACCTCTATTCTCATAAAGTAACTTTGGACCAAGTGAGCTAGTTTAAAAGGTTAATAATTTTTGGAAAAGTGGAAGGGGTATTTTTTGATTTTTTTTTTAGTCACCAAAGCTTTGGGGTGCGTGCTTACTTGAGAAATCTCTTTTTTTTTCCTACAAAACAAAAACCACAAAACCCAAAACAAACATACAAAAAAAAAAAACTTATGGTTTGAAGTTAGCTTTACCTAGAAACTAACAATTTTCCTCAATGTTTTTTATTTTTCGAGATCACACTAAGGCGCGACGGAAAAGAGCATACACATGAGAAAAAACTTCCTTTCTATTTCTGATTTGCCCAAATCGCATAGAGTTGCAAGGCAAAGAGGATACATAGAAATGAAAGGTGTAGATCCCGTAATAAAAAATAAGGAGATAAATAAACCGAAATAAATAGAGAGAAAAAAACTAGAAACTGCAAATAAAGGTTGAAATTGTTACAATTGAACAACACTTCCCTAATATGATTCATGTTCACAATATTGTTTCACAACCATTTGTTTCTTATATAAAGTGAGATGTCACATACACACTGAATAAGACAATCACACAACACTCTTTTTCTTCTGCCATTATTGATGTTATTGTTCTTATGGCTCCATGTAAATAATCCTCCTTCAACAAGGCTGAAATTTTGCATCCATATCTCATGTATCCACTCTAAGGGCCCTTGGAAAAATAAATTTACAAGGGTGCATTTGGAATTTACCTTGGCAAAGTAAATTTACAAGGGTGCATTTGGAATTTAAGTGTGGACTCAAGATTCAAATTTCATTTTAGGGTCTTATACCTACTCTTACCGCATGATGTTTCTGCTCCTTTTTTAATGTTGAGTGTTGGGTTCATGGACCTACATGGTTGATAAAAACTAAACCATATTTTCTTTAGAATATCGATTAATCCCTATCAGCAAGATTCCAAGAGAAAAATGAAATCACATGCATGTCAATTTAACCAACTGAACATGACATAGAAATCATTGCATAATGATTCAATACAACTAGCAATAGAAGGAATGAACTTAATAGTGTAAAGTTAAAGAAAAATTGTAACATAGCTTTTGCATCCATGATGTAAGCAAATGCATTAAGAGTGATGCTAGTAAAAGGGATGCACGATGTGTGCTCCATCTCAAGTATACATAATATCAGTTTCTGTTTGGATTTAGAGTATATTGTTCATTTGTTTTATAACGGATCATTTGATTTGTTATGGGATGATATTCATGTTTTGTTCATTTTGTGAGTGACTACACATGTACCTTCCCTTTTCTTTTAAATATATTCATTCTGGATAAAATATGGTTCATTCATTAATTTACCATATGTGTTCATGAACCCGACTTTTATATTGATTGATATTATTCAAATTTGTATATCAAAATTTTTTTCTTCTAAAGAGTATCTTTTGCATTGTGTCACTTGTTTGTGTTGAAGTTCTTTTTGTGTGTTTCTTTTCTAGTATTGGTTCATATTGGCACAGTAGTGTTTTCTCCCTCTAATTGGTTGTCTTTTTTATTATTTATCCACATTGCCATGATAACTAATATTTGGTCTACCATGTCATATTTTGACATGCTTGTATTTTTGTCCTCAAAATTAGTTTTCTTTTATGTTATTTATGCATTTTGGCATTGTAGTTTATTATGTTTATTTCCTATTTATGATTACTCATTATTCAATGATAAATAAAATGAGTATTTTTTCTATATTTTATTGGGGTCATCCATGCCTCCTATTTAGTCGTTCCTTAGAATTTACGGGTTCTCTCCAGTGGTCATAAACTTGTTCCCAAACTCCCCCATTCTCAAATCTCATCGATAGGTGACAAGAGATGTTCAACATCATTAATGTGAAATCCACCATCAATGTCACTATTAGATTCCCCTGGTTCATTAAATATTCTCATTGGCATTTGAAGTAGTTCGTATTGTGACTTTGTGCTCTACTAGTTATCTATGTGTTGGTCTCCTCTGGGATGACATGCCATGATGTCATTGGTTCCTTCATAATACTCAAGTTTCTTTTGATAATGAATATGTAAGTCATTGTGCATTGCAACTAGCTTCTTTGCTAGAATGGATGAAACATCCTCTTAGTCATAGAGTAATTAGTGATTTGAGATAATGGACAAACAAGAAGCTAGTGTAGCTTTGGAGCTCCACCCCCATGCGTCCTCCACCTCCAAAGTTGGATCTCATGAGCTATTTTATTCTCTTTGGGCCACTAAGTTGTGCAAAAGAAAGAAATCATTGTTGAAGTGTTATAACTTCTAATTAAATTTCTTAATAGGAAGTGTGTGTCTAATTTATAGGTCTAAATCAAAGTGTGAATTCAAATGTCAATCGAGGATCGTAAGACTTAGAAGCATACCAAAATATATGGATTTCAAATCTAGAGGCTAATCAAAGTAAATTTGAAAGAAATAAACTACAGCAAATTTGAAAGCATACCAAACACTTTTAAAAGCTAAGTGCACAAGCTTGGCAATGGGGTCCCTCCAAGCTTTCCTTGCAAACTTGAATGTAAAACCAGTTAGAAAATATTGAGTAACAACATCAACACATTCAGCACATTATAATTTAGGTGTCCAACAAATCAACATATATTAACTTTAGCCAAATAGAGTTCTTGAACATAATAGCATTATGTTTCCATTCAACTCTTGAGTATTTATACGAGAAGCTTTGTAACCAAAATATAAAAGTAATATAATTAGTTTCTAAGATCCACTAAATATTATAATAACATCAAATTCAATATCTATGTACACAACATATGAAGAAATCCCTTGAAATCCAAATTTTCCTAATTTCTGGCTAAAAACAATGTATTTTTCTGCCCAAGTGGGTAGGTTTCACCAGTGTTGACCAGGCACATGCAAAGCTATTTTCAGGAAACTGATAGATATTTATCCATCTGTAGATATTGTGGAACATCCCACATGTCTCGAAATTCACCCAGCTACCTTGCACATATACAAACCTTGGAGCTATTACAAGAAGTTACAACATCCTGTAATTCCTGCTAAAAATTTAATTTTAATGTCAAATTTTGCAAAAATTCAAATCATAAAAATGTAAATGAAAAATGTAGTGAGATGATCAGTTTGAAACAAATATGGAGGGAGTATGGAATATATGGAGGAAAAATGTGGGAAAATATAGGTTATGGAGGCAAAAAGAAGCATAAAAAATGGTCCCAATAGGAAGCATCATTGAACCAAAATGCTTCATCTCCTGAGTCTTGAACCAATGAGGAACTCTCCAAAATATCTTGATATACCATTTAATATTAATATAATAGCTTTACATGTGTAATGGTGTGCTAATATGGCCCCACCCCTATTAAATGTTCGGGCAAATCTAGTGTGTGTAGTGTGTTTGTCTTACGAGTGGAAGATTTCTCTTGGCCCAACATGTTATCAAATCTCTCATAAGTTTGTCCATCCTAGGACAATTAATGTTTGCATATTGGATGGAATCTATGTTAATGGTTGTGACTATGACTAAGTACATGCAATATACCCACTAGTCATCATCCCGCCCTTCTCATTCTCTTCCCCTCATTTCTCTTTGATTCTTCTCACTGAAATCAATCATTGTATACAACAAAGACTTCAATGCCTCTTGCACCTCAAACACTTCTTATATAAAATGGAAGTAGTTGGCATATATCGTATATGTATAATTGATGAATTCCTTTCTCGTGTGAGACATCTATATAGTCAAGGACGCTTGGTGATTGTAGATAAACATATACACATCTCTAGCAACTTTCACAAAATATAACATCCATGAAATTCTTCCAATGCCTTTGAGTGCATTATTCCATATACATAACACAAGTTTTAAAACATTATGTTTATATGAACCTCCAACTAAATGGAAAACAAGTGTAACATTTGCATGATATTGGAAGTCTCAACCTCCTCTTTAGCCACTAGAAGAAAATAGATTGGAAATTTGAATCTTTACCTTTTTTTAGATCAATAACTGCTCTAAGAAAAAGAAGACCCATTGAAGATCTCACAATAATGTTGATAAGTCATCGCTAACTAATATTTATCCACCCATCCATATCAATAAATCACCTTTCTCTTATCCCTCATCCAAGTTAGCCTCATTTCCTCCATCTACAATAATGTTCAAGTTGGTTGTATCAACCATTATGCTTGCACGTTTTACATTAGGTATCCAATCTACTAGTCAGTCCAATGGAATCTTGTTATGGAGCAAGTTTGGAAACTAAGGTATAATCACAAAATTATCCCTTTTGTTATGGTGGGCTATATAAAGGGTACTTAACATTTGCAATCATAAAATACCTTCATTGTACATTACAAATTAGAAACAAAGACACATTTTTAGTTGGAGAAACACCTCATGGGTAATAAATCCCAAAGTTTTATTAATGTAAAATTTTACGAGAATGATAGAACTAACAAAGGTGATGACCAAATTAAGTTGTTGCATAATTGAATTATGCCTAAAAAATCAAGCCTTGTGAGAGCTTCCTTTTTCCAGTTAAAAAATGGTGATGGATGGTGACGTTGATGGTGCTAGACCTACCAACATTTATGGGATCTCCCAGTTATGAATTCCCAACTAGACCTCACATTGTTTGCTATAGGAGTCCCATCCATTATGATGGTCGGGTTGCCATTATCTGAAATGTATGCCTTAGCAGTTGCTTGTTAGCACATGAGGGTGGTTTTATTTGTCTTCGAACAACGAGGTTTGTGCGCCTAGTGAGTGCTTAGTGTCGCTTGTGTCAAGGTTCTTTCACAACAGAGGGAGAGGGTGAGAGTGAGTCTCAAGTCAAAAGGGAATAGTCCCAACTCTGTTAGAGATACACAACATAACAAGATGTGCGCAGCTTCTGTTGGAGTAGTCCACATGGATTCAGAAGTCTCAAACACAAGGGTGAACAGATAGCACGTACAACACCCAGCAAAATATTCCACACGAGTGCGACGGTCGTTATAACAAGTTTATGAAAATTAATATGTCGAGTGTCCAACAGAATAGTCCGCACATGCAAGACAATGTTAACAACTAATACAACACATTTCCAATAAAAAATGTACTAGAACAACCGAAATAGTTCAACTGTCTTAATATAGGTTAAAGAAACATTCATTACAAGCGTGCAAAGAATAGTCTTACAAAAGAATACAATACATGCGTGAAAACGTGTTGTCTTGTGAACAAGCTTCTAAATTAAGAGAAAGTTCCAAGAGACATTGGTACACCATTACATCACTAATCCCGATAGCGGATCGTTGGAGCCACTACTTGCTCCTCAAAGAAAATATTACAGACTCTCAAGGCTATGTGGGAGAGCCAAGGTGAAAAAGTCTTTTTCATGTACAAATGATGGGTATATATAGCCAAGGGTGAAACTCACCCTTATGACTTTTCGAATTCCCTCATAACTGTTTGACTTACATGACTCTTTAAATTTACATGACTCTTCAAATTTACATGTGGATCTCTTGGATTTCCACGTTACATTACATTGATTACAATAGTATGTCCCATAGTAGTGAGGTGGACAAGACGACTCGTGAGATGATTCAAGACGACAGTGCTTGTATGTTCATGTTGATGGTGGTTTCCATGTCGATTTTCAGTGTTTCTAAGTGATGAGTGTGCTCTTAGTGTATCATAGCTTCACCTCCACATGGCAAGGTGTGTGAAGTCCTCGATGGTATTGATGTTTTCTTGATGTTGCACGTGCATGTATCTCCTTCGCCGGTACTTGGCATGCTTCATGTTTTCATCCGTTCATGAACAAGTCTTATAGCATGCATTCCTTGTTCATCCCATTCATCGTCGCACCATTTCTCATCCATGTACCTATATCCGCGATCACTCATGACAAGACAACATCAAATCCAAAAATATCTTAGTCTACCATGATGCATCATCTTTTGTTTTTTGGTGCAAGTGACTAGAAGAGAGGACAAGGCTCTAAAACTGCGCATAGCACATTTTAGGCTGGGATGTGGGCTCTGGGGCACTATCAAGGAAAATTGTGTAGAAATCACTGGGGTTTGAGATGAGCAGTCCAAAAAAAATTAACCATCTACGGGATTTGGCTCAACTGGAGGGTAGAACTCTGCAAATTTTCCATGGAGGCAATGCAGGCAACAGGGAGGACACTGACAGTGAAAAGTGCGTAGATTCTCCTGGGAGACTAGTAGCAGGTTGCGGGAGATTGCTGGCCAAAACTACATAGAATTGGGAGGCTGGCCTACAGGACATGTCTGCGTAGTTTCTGGGCTACGTGGGGTGTCGAGCAGCTTGAGGACAATCCAAGAAAATTGCGCAGTTTTCAGGGGGGAAATTAGGTCGGTTGACAGGGGGATTGGTTGAAAGAATTGCACAAATTTCGATGACAGTGCAATGACAGGAACCGAGTGCCTGTCTAGCACGTCTACACAATTTCTTTAGTCAATGGAGGTGGGAATGCTGGCATCTCCTACGCAATTTTTTGGAGGAGTCAAGCCTGGGGTCACTGCCCAATCAAACTCTTCGGTTGACCAACAACAAGCTTAATAGATTTTCTTGCGAGCAGTGCAAATTGAGATGGCTTGCTGGGAAAATTCTTCATTGTTTTAGGTGATAGCCAGTTAGGTTGATTCCAGGATTGTGCAGTGCAGACTACCTGGGAGGTAGCCTTAAGCTCTACAAAATTTTGGGTAGAAGTAAATAATCACTGAGGGTTGAGACTGTGTAATGTAGCTCACCGAAGGTCCGACTATTGGAGGGTGATCCGGTCAACAGATTTTAAGAAAAATGACTAAGTGTGTGAGTGAGTGAACTTGTGCATGCATGACCTTGTGTTTACACACACAACATGACTCGACAAAAATACACCTCGAAGAAACAAGACAACATGCTTAGTGTGACTTAGCAATGGGTGTGAGCTACAAGTGCGACACTTGAGATAGATCGTTGAACAGTCGCGACGACACTTGCGCGACATTGCATACAACTTGGTGTGTGAGTGTGATAGATGGTTACATAGTGAATATAATCGAACACAAACTACAACACCACCAGACGAGGTTGCAAGCATGAAATAGCAATCAACATGCTGAAGATGACAATTGGTCACACAAGTGAAAAGGAAGCACAACATGCAGAAGAAACACATGAGATGACTTTTCATGTTTGCGCACATGCATGTTACTAAGGAAAGAATGATATGACAATGACAAGAAGTCCTGCAAACCCAACTAAGAGATGTACTTCGAAAGGTATTCTTTACTTACCATACTTACCCTTGAGAGATCATGCATCCAATGAAGTTTGCATGTGGTCCTGATCTTCTCCATTACTCAGTCTCTTGGTCCTTCTCCTTGACTCCTTGGGAGTGATCTCAGCATGTTAGCTTTTCCTATAGTCACTAGGCGATGGATCATCGCAATTTTAGCGAGAAGTGACTAATACCGAAATGAGGCCCTGGGAGGCCTATCCGTGCAGTTTCTTCATGTAAGACCGATAGGACAACTTGGAAAACATTGCGCAGTTTTGAGGCATAGGACACTGATGCAGGATGGGGGTCCTGGGAGGACACCTCTATGCAGTTTTTGAATGGAGGGAAGCTAGATTTCTCTGTGCATTTCTGGAGAGAATTTTTGGCTACCTGACTTCTTTGGGCATTTCTGGAGAGCAGTTTTGGCTGGGGCCTCTGCGAGCTGTAGGGTTTCAACAGGAAAGGGAGGAATCTTGAAGGTTGCAGAAGCAAAGTGCAAAGTTCTAGGAAAATGAATGAGGTTAGGTCTCTTAGGAAATGGCTAAGTGTGATATCAGTGACACAAATGTAAACAGTGATAGGACTCGACCATGATCACACACAGACACTTAGTGACACAACGTAGGCCATCCAAAATGAATAAGGAATACTTTTCTTGATGCAAAAACCTTCGTGATAAGAATGCATGAAGTGAGTGTGAAACATGTCTATGTGATGACAACCACTCATATGCTCACAATTCCCTTGAAGCAAAAAGGCATTCCCTTTACATGACAAACAAAAAGCCATATGCCCAAAGATGACACATGCTGCATAAAGATGAGAACACGAACAATTCTTAAGATCAAGGAATGGAGGTTGAAATCATCATCTTACCAACAAGTCACCAAGGATGATTGATCACAGGATCCAATGTAGGCTTCAAAATTTTCATGCGAGCCAAAATTTTGGAGGGTGGTTGTAGCCGCTACAACATTGGTGACACACTAGTAAAACTCTAGCTCTATGTATGGACCTTGTTTCATGAAAATTGATTCTAACCCTTCCAGAAATATTGTTCCATTCCTTGATCGGGATGGCTTCTGTACTATCTTGGGTGAAAGATGTAGACCCTACCATTGTCTTGATCAGTCAGCACACATTCCAAGCCAAGTCAGCTTAGTTATTTCGATTGGGGACGAGAGGTATATTGATGCACAAGTAATATAACTGTCAAAGTTTAAGTTTCATCTCTAGACAATACCCCAGTGGAGTCATGTAGGAACACAAGCATAACTCCACTACCAGCGAGCCTAGTCAGTACCCCGGTGGAGTTACTTGCATCACCTCTCTACATAGGAAGCCTTTCTCTTCTTTTGTGTTATTCATTTTTTATTTTTCATTTATTTCATTTTTTAACGAACTATGCATAGGCAGTTAAGAGGCAGAAGAGGGATCCTGACTCATTGAGAGTAGAAGAGGTTGTTCCTTCATAGAAGTATGTTATGTATACCTCTGACATACTTGTTAAGGTTTTCTCCCTCATCTTACTGTACTTGACTGAGATGAAAAGGGTTAACCCAAAAGAACTGATTAGAGTAGGTGGTACTAGTTAATAGTGCAGGCGTTGTGTTTTCACCAAGACTCGCTCTAAATAGAACATATTTTCCATCAAGGTATCTTCGACTAAAGACAAAAATTTCTTCATAAAGAGAGAGGACAACAAATAACCAAGTGTTGATAGTTGTACAAGTACTCTTAGATTTTCCCAGCTTGTCTCGAGAACCAAACATGGTTTCACGAGAGGCTAACCTATGGGTACAAGCAAGAAAAGAAAGCAAAAAGAAAAAATCAGAAGTAAAGCAAAAGAAAAATAAGTAAGCAAAGCAATCAAGCAAGCAAACAAAACATGCAAACCAAAAAAAAATCAAACAAGAAATAAATATTACTCCTACTCCTACGCTAAATAGTGCATGGGCCTATTCACGTGAAGTGATATTTCCAATGCAGCCACTGATGCATTGGATGTCCCATGTTGGCGAAGGCATGAAAAATATGCATGTAAAACAATAAACTAGAAATATTGATCAATGAAGACCAACAAGTTCTAATTTCTAAAACATCCACAGAAAATAAAAGAGCAAATGAACAAGACAGACATTCTACAGACTTGACATGGTGCTGTGACACACTGCGTGTAGATGATAAGCATGCAAACTCTCTTGAATAATGCAAACAAGAAAGCATGAGAAAGAGAGACAATTTACGCCTTGCAAGTGTGCTTGTTGTGTATGATTCCTCTATCGCATAAGCGATGGGATCATGTGATTCGAGTGGAGGAAGCGAAATTTGTGTGTTTGGTTGATCTTCAATGCAAAGCAGAGACTGATGAGGAGCCTTGGGTGTTTCGAAAATTTTCTGATCGAAAGTGGAACTAACCTTAGGAAAGCGAGAACCTAATATAACCATCAACCAAGGCTAAAATGCCTCGATAGCCTATGGGGTTTCCACTCCGTCAATAGATAGATCTTCGGAGACCAATGGCTTAGAAATATTAACAACAAGTGGATCAACATCGAGACCAAATGAAGAAGTACAGAGATCATGACTACCATGATCAGAAATTCGAGATGTTCATCGACATCCTCATGATTTGATGAATCATGATGAGGGGTATATGAGAAACAAGGATGTTCACCCTCTATGTTTTCCAAAATGACAAATGACATATGGGATGGATTTTTAGAGGAAGATGTGTCCTCTCCATGATGTAATGACAGGCTGACATCTGGTGTATCCTGTGAATGATTGGAAGTAGAAACATTTGGAGATGAGTTTTCACAAGGAGAATCAAAAGTGGCAGAATCACAAGGGATGTCAGGATAGAGTGGATGAGGTGTGGACAGAAGGGAGTCATCCTTCACCGCAGGTTCTTTTTCAAATTCCCACACACACTCGTCATGAATGATAGCATAGGTTGGTTGCACAACAACGACTTCGTTGACAACTTGATCCTCGTTCACAACAAGTGTGGAGTTTGGAACGGAAGAACACAAGACAGTACAATCTAGAGGATCAGTAGAACATGGGGATGGAGGTTGAGATAACAAGTCCACATGACAATCAGTAGGATTGCAAGCCAAATCTATGTAGATACCAAGAGAAGGTGGTGTAGGAGGATGTGCCAGTTCAATAGATGTGCACACCTTCTCCCACATCGCACTGTGGAGCTAGAGATGGTTGATGAGAAGAGGACGGATAGTCACTTGTGACAGCGACCTTGTCCATATTAGATTTAGTAGTCTAACACCAAGGAATGTTGGGAGGGGTTTGAATGATTCTAAGAATTGTAGATTGTCAGATATGTGAAAAAGATACTTAAATCTTCCATCGAGGAATTCCCAGTCAATTTCATCTTCAGGAAATCGATATGCAAGATTACAAAAGTGCATGTAAAATTGTTCAATGGATTCATCATGTGATTTCTGTAATTTCAGGATTTCTTTATTTAGTGTTTTACGGTCAAAATGATTGAAATCATGGTCTATCTCTGCGATCAAATGATGGAAAGAGTGAATAGATTTTTCGGGTAGCATGGCACACCAATGCAGTGGGTGCCCTCAAAGCGTGTATATGAACAATGCACAGGTCATGTAATCTTCAAAGATTTCATGTCTTTCATAGGATCCTACAATGCCCACCATGTGTCTAACCAAGGCTACTTGGCCTCCACCATCGTATGTTTTACGCGACAAGTTATTCCAGAGCTCTTTTGAGATTTCAAAGTCATTTCCATAAGACATACACTACAGAAGAAAATTTTTGTGATTAGTCAGGATAACTATGTGCAGATTCAAAACAAATTATGAGGACTTAGCCTATCATCTGGCCCTCCTTCTATAAATGTTGATGGTGTTGGACCCACCAACATTCAGGGGATCTCCCCGGTATGAAGTCCCAACTAGACCTCACACCATTTGGTGTAGAAGTACCATCTGGTATGATGGCTCGGTTTCCATTATCTTAAAGATATGCCTTAGCTCTTGCTTGTTAGCACATGAGAGTGGTTTTCTTTGTCTTTGAACAATGAGTTTCATGTGCCTGGTGAGTGCTTAGTGTTGCTTGTTTCAAGGTTCTTTCATAGTAGAGGGAGAGAGTGAGAGTGAGTCTCAAGTTGAAAGGGAATCATCCCAACACTGTTATAGACACACAACAAACCA
The DNA here is from genome assembly GCA_000404065.3 of Pinus taeda. Lineage (NCBI taxonomy): Eukaryota > Viridiplantae > Streptophyta > Pinopsida > Pinales > Pinaceae > Pinus > Pinus taeda. Next base: position 23,389 of record APFE031534138.1, on the reverse strand, counting down.
GAACGACATAGCTTCTGATGGAGTAGTCCACACAGATGCGGTAGTCATGGACATAAGGGTGAACAGATAGCACGTTCAACACCCAGTAGAATAGTCCACACGAGTGTGTCAATCATTATAACAATTTTATGAAAATGAATCTGTCAAGTATCTGGTGGAATAGTCCACACGGGTGAGATAACATTAACAACTAGTACAACACATTTCCAATAGCATATATACTAGAACAACCGAAATAGTTCAAGTATCTTAATATGGGTTAAAGCAACATGCATTACAAGCATCCAAAGAATAGTCTTACAAATGAATACAATACATGTCTGAAAATGTGTTGCCATGTTAAAAGGCTTATGAATTAAGCAAAAATTCCAAGACACATCGGTACACCATTACATCAGTAACCCCAATAGAGGGGCATTGGAGCCATTTCTCACTCAAATAAAATATTACAGACACTCAAGGATATGTGGGAGGAGCCAAGGTGGAAAATTCTTTTTCATGTACAAATGAGGGTATATATAGCCAAGGGTGAAACTGACCCTTGTGACTATTTGACTTCCCTCATGTTTGTTTGACTTACATGACTCTTTAACTTTACATGTGGGTCTCTTGGACTTCCACGTTACATTACATTGGCTATAACAGTATGGCCCACAGTAGTGATGTGGCCTAGATGACTCATGACATGATTCGACACGACAATTCTGGTATGTTCATGTTGATGGTGGTGTCCATGTCGAGCTGTAGTGTTGTGGAGTGATGAGTGTGCTCTTGGTGTATCATAGCTTCACCTCCACATGGCAAGGTGTGTGAAGTCTTCGATGGTCTTGGTGTTTGCTTGATGTTGCACATGCATGTATCTCCTCCGCCGGTACTTGGCATGTTTCATATGTTCATCCGTTCACAAACAAGTCTTCTAGCATGCGCTCCTTGTTCATCTCGTTCGTCGTCGCGCCATGTCTCATACATGTACCTGTATATATGATAATCATGATGAGACGACATCAAATCCATAAATATCCTAGTCTACCATGATGCATCATCTTTCTTTTTCGGGTGCAGGTAACCGAGAGAGAGGACAACGCTCTAAAACTGCACAGAGAACATTTCATGCCAGGATGCAGACTCTAAGGCACTATCAAGGAAAATTGTGCAGAGGCCACTGAGGGTTGAGATGAGTAGTCTAGAATAGAAGTGACCATTTGCGGGATATAGCTCAACTGGAGGGTAGAACTACACAAATTTTCCATGGAGGAAATGCAAGCAACAGGGAGGACATTGGCAGTGAAAACTGTGTAGATTCTCTTGGGAGGCTGGTAGCGGGAGCTTGCAGGCCAAAAATACGCAGAAATTGGAGGCTGACCTGTAGGACATGTTTATACAGTTTCTGGGTTGAGCGGGGTGTCAGTCAGCTGGAGGTCAACCCAAGAAAACTTGACAGTTTTTATGGGGAGCAACAAGTCAGCTGACAGGGGGATTGGTTGATAGAACTGCACAAATTTCAAGGACAATGCAATGAGAGGCACTAGGTGCCTATCCAGCATGTCTATGCAATTTTTTCAGTAAGTGGAGGAGAGCATGTTGGAAACTTCTGTGCAATTTTTTGGAGTGAAGCCCAAGCTCATTGCCCAGTTGACCAGCAGGAAGCTTGATAGATTTTCTTCCGGGCAATGCAGATTGAGATTGACTACTGAGAAACTTATGCATTGTTCTGGTTGACAGTTAGTCGAGTTGATTCTAGGATTGCACAGTGCATACTTCCTGAGAGGTAGCCTCAAGCTCTACGCAATTTTGGATAGCATCACATGATCACTGAGGGTTGAGACTACATAGTGCAACTCAGCAGAGGTCTGGTTGTTGGAGGGTGATCTAGTTGATAGAGTTTCATCAAAATGACTAAGTGTGTGAGTGAGTGAACTTGTACATGCATGACCTTGTGAACACACACAACACGACTCGATGACAAGACACCTCGAACCAACAAGACAACTTGCTTAGTGTGACTAACTAATGGGTGTGAGAAACAAGTGCGACACTTGAGATAGATTGTTGAACAGTCTTGATGACACTTGTGCAACATTACATATAACTTGGTGTGTGAGTGTGATTGATGGTTGCATAGAGAATACAACTCAAACACAACCTTCAACACCACCAGACGAGGTCGCAAGCATGACATAGCAATCAACATGCCGAAGATGAAAGTTGGTCACACAAGTGAAAAGGAAGCACAACATGTAGAGAAAACACATGAGATGACTTTTCATGTTTTCACACATGCATGTTATTGAGGATAGAATGATATGACAATAACAAGAAGTCCTGCAAACCCAACTAAGAGGTGTACTTCTAAAGGTGTTCTTTACTTACCATACTTACCCTTGAGATGATCATGCATCCAACGAAGTTTGCATGCAGTCTTGATCTTCTCCATTACTCGGTCTCTTGGTCCTTCTCCTCAACTCCTTGGGAGTGATCTTAGCATGTTAGCATTTCTTATAGTCACTAGGCGATGGATCATCACGATTTCAGCGAGAAGTGACTACTACTGAAATGAGGCCCTGGGAGGCCTATCTGTACAGTTTCTGCATGCAAGACTAACAGGACAGCGTGGACAACACTGCACAGTTTTGAGGCACAGGACACTGCTGCGAGATGGGGGTCCTAAGAGGAAACCTCTACGTAGTTTCCGAATGGAGGGCAGTTGGACTACTCTATGCATTTCTAGAGATTAGTGTTGGTTGCCTAACTGCTTTGTGCATTATTGGAGAGTAGTGTTGGTTGGGATCTCTGCAGGCTGCAGGGTTTCAACAGGCAAGGGAGGAACCTTTATGGTTGCAGAACAAAAGTGGAAAGTTTGGGGAAGCTGAATAAGGCTAGGTTGCTTGGGAAATGACTAAGTGTGAGATCAGTGACAGATCTAAACAGTGATAGGACTCGACCGTGATCACACACGGACACTTAGTGACACAAGTATACCATCCAGAACTTTTGTAAAAATAGTGTGTGAAGTGAGTGTGAAACATGTCTATGTGATGAAAGCCACTCATACGCACACAAGTCCCTTGAATCAAAACAAAATTCCCTTTGAAGACAAACAACAACCCCTATGCCCAAATATGACACATGTTGGATAAAGATGAGAACACAGACAATTCTTAAGATTAAGGAGGTTAGCTTGAAATCATCAGCTTACCAACAAGTCACCAAGGATGATTGATGGTAAGATCTAAGGTAGGCTCCGAAATTTGCATGCGAGCCAAAATTTTGGAGGGTGGTTGTAGCTGCTACAACAGGTGACAACTGGATTGTATCAAAGTGATAGGCCACTACATAAATTTTCCATTGGGTATAATTTGTATTGATTCCAAAGGAACTAATGAAACCCCTCTTTGTAGTTTTAATCTTATTTAAATACCGGTCTACAACAATGTTCAAGTATGGTAGTTCAACTCCTTTTAAAAGTTTCCCTGATCATTGTTGGCATGCCTATGTGATTGTCACTGATGTTTTTATTGGAGTAGTTATATTGTATGCCTATGAGAATCAATATTGACATTATTGATAGAAATTCATGTTGACATGGGTTTTGTCTCTATTGAAGGGATCTCTTGTTATTGGATATTTGATCATCAAAACTAATGATTTGTGGTTGGTGAATCCTTTGTTAATTGCATTTTGTATCGATCGCCTCCTCATTCAGTCCCCATCTACTTGTGACCTGCTTATTGAAGCTCGTTCACCCCCTAGTCTAGATTTGTTGGACATAATCAATACCAAGCCTTTTGCCTTGGGAATAATCCATTTGTACAAATTTAGGACATTATTTTTAATGAATTAGACCTCCCCACTCAATGGGTGATGGTCCCCATCAACTTCAAATATCTGCAAGTTTGAAAACAATTGTTGAGCTTGCTATAATTGTACAATATCATCCCTTGGGGTGACATGACCTTCCTACCAACTAGTATTTGGTACATAACAACTCTATACATATCACCATGGTGAGTCCTCAAAATTTTGTTACTCTGATTTTAATTTGCTTCTAACACTGTTTACAAGTATAGAGTTAACTCATCCATGGCAGGTGTGATCAAATTTGTTCTTTCATCAACTTCTAGCCTTGATGGTTGAACCAAATTCGACAAATCAACACTCACCACTGATTAAATACTCATACCATTGACATTTTTCAAAATTTGGAATTCAGAAATTTCACCTATTAAATACAAGTTTCCTGGATTATAACCCTGTGAATTCAGCCTTAGGGTTGTTATGAAATATAAATAAAATAGTAGTGGAAGTGGAAAATGTTTCAATCCTTAATGACCCAAACTTTTAGGAAATCCAAGGAGAAAAGATACCAAAGTTTTCTGATAAGTTTCATCCCTCTGGCAAATCTTATTATGTATAAATGAGATCTAAAAACACTTATTTATAGTAGTAAATACAACAGTAAAACAACAACACTTAGTTTTCTTCAACTACAATGTTAAATCACTTAATAAACCTATGCTTTACTTATGTAAAATCAACAAGACATATATAATTGTAAATTACAAACATTGAAGAATGTATATGGCTGAAAATTAAATCTGCAATTTACACTAGACAGTTGAAAATTCATTACTATGCAAAATATGAAGTCATTGTACATGCCATATCTTTATCACAAGGCTAGTACAATCCACTAGCTCTCAAAAACTCTAGCTAGATGTTCAGTTTTTTTTCTTCCTATCTGTGGTTGTATTGATGCTCTTAGAGAATAAAGTGAAATCAACCCATTATGTATACAAGAGTCAATATAACATAAGAAGTTAAGATATATTTTAAAGCATAAGACATGTAGATAGATCACATCAGCTATATTCTTCAAACTTCACACTAGCTTATGATCTTATACAAGTTGATATATTATATCAAAATTTATTGATGTATTCACTTACTTCAATAACCCATTATAGTAAGGGATGATTGTCAAATTGTATGACTTGCATGGTCATTTCAACAATACTGAATAATGAAAAGCCTAGTGCAAATATTTGTCCTTTGAACAACATTGATAAATTGGTGATTGAAAAGGTTCATGAGACATGGTAAAATAACACAAAAGAAAATAATTATAACCTCAAAAACATTAAACTATTATATAACAAACCATCCAAATATTACATTTTTTCATATACATGGAATGTCGCACATTTTTCCATAAACTTGTCACCCATGTACAAAATACCCCAATCATTGTAGGTTGGGGGAAAATAGAATATCAATGGGTTCTTCTTTAGTGAAATAACCATGCCATGATAGCCCCAAGGAAAATGATAACAAGAACACATTCACATATTGGGGACCTATGTTGATGTTAATCAATGACTTCTATTGCAATAGATGGTGATCTGATGCCATCTCTCACAACTCCATCTACAGTTGACATTCCTCTGGACAGTATATTAGTGGGAAACCTATGAATGTTTGCATGGTAATGTATGCTAAATGATTGAAACTGAGAAATCCACATTATTTCTTCCGGTAAAGTGGTTTTAAATTCTCTTTTCAAACTTCATGGATTCCTTTGATATGATTGCATATGAGCTACAAATTTGTGAAATCTGTAATATCACTGACAACATAATTTTTCGGCTCCTTTAACCCCTTAATGAGGGCAATATAATAGGCTTCGTCATTCATTTTCCTCATATTTCTATGTAGCACATGATTTCTTTCTACATTATGAAGAACATATTTCATAATTGTTTGATTGAGATTTGGACGACAAGACACTTTGATGCGCAACATCCACTTTTGCACCATTCTCTATGGTTAGAAGACCTAGAAAATAAAATAACAATAAATTCATATTAGACAAGTAGGCATTTATCTGGCTTATACATTCAAACATTCAAAAAATTATGGCTTATACATCTACTTAGACACCTAAAATAACATTCAATCAATTATGTTTCCCTACATGTCCTTGTTTGTGTTGGTGTGTTACATGAAGAATTATGAAAGTCGCATATTAGTTAACTTCTTAATTGATATAGTCCCCATTTCACATTAACTAGTGACTTTGTCATGCTTTGATTGTATCTTATTAGATACAACTGTGAGCAGAAAAAACATTGACATCAAGATGTATTAGATATTGGAATTCAAATTATTAGAAGGAAGTATGTGCCATTGGAGGAATAACAACTAGGTCGAATTCATTGACAACCTTTGTTGAATTTTGGAAGGTTGTTGGAAACAACAAAACAATAAGAAAATAAAGGCAGCAACAACACTCAAAGGCTAATGCAAGACAGTTGCTATTACTTTTACCCCTAACGGGTTAATCTATCTCAAACAATAGGCATAATTTAATCCACATTACAACATATTGGTTTTCTTTTCATAACAACAATTAAAATGTTAAAAAAGTCTACAATCCATAAATTAGTTGACCATGCTAGTAGCTTTTGTGAGATGTAACAATTTGCATCCAAAAAAGTTAGGCTTTCCTATACTTTTCGTCCTTTTCGAGTAGTAAGGTCAACTTGTTTGAAGGAAGAGGCTTTATATATTCCAACTTGAAACGCAGAGAAATTGGTTCGATATTTTTCTCTCAATAACAGTTATAGAAACATGAGTCTTCACTCTTTCACCCACTAAAACTCTAACAGTCATTCCATGGCGAGCAAAGATTTCAATGGTAACTTGTCACCTATTGTTTACTATGATGTAGACAATATCTTGGGTAATGAGTGATCGTATATAGTTAAGCTTGTCCTAGCTCTCCGAAACTTTGGCTGTATTGAATAAATTGTCTTGCATTGGCATGTTTCTTCAATGCATTTTCTTTGAATTTTGTTACTTAAATTTCACTTTATTTTATATGAAATCAACAGAAAAAGTGGTTGGCTAATGAAAGTGAACTTGTTAAGCAAGTGAAATAATGAAGTAGTAAATACAAAAGTGAAATAATGCAGTAGTTATGACCACTAGGTCCAATGAAGTGACCCATACATCAATCAAGAAGTGTTAAAAGAGACAGACCACTGGAGTTTCTAATAGCCAACAATGGTACCAAGTAGCTTAAGATGGCTACAAAGACATTTTATCTTCAAGTAGAAAACAAGATGCAACATTAAGAAATTCAAGATCACTTGGACAAATTAATAGAGACCAAAAAGCTTACAATTTTTTCATACAAACCAAAAATGCTCAATACACCTAATGACTCTGCATACCAACAAAAAATGCTCATTACACCCAATGACTCAATTGCGATATGAAACAGTCTTTGATAAATTCAAGCAAACACAATTTCCTTGAACAAAAATTGTGTTTACTATTGTTAAATTTCAAGCAAACACAATTTTTGAATTTCAAATACAAATATATAAGTACCAAAGTACCCTAATTTTCAGTTTAGCCAGCGAGATTACCGTTATGTTTCATTAGAAAGATTGAAATGATGAAAAAAATAACAAAATAAAAAGGACATAGATAGGATTAAATCTTGTTGGTGAGTTTTACAGGATTATAAGTTTTGATTGTGGTTAAAAGATAATGATTTCTCAAAATTAAAAGAAAGGAGTTGGTGAAGTCATTACAAAATAAACAATGAACCAAATTAGAATAAACACATAATTTATATGGCCATAATGGATCATTACTACAATTTCTAACTTCGCGGGCATTACTTTGCTACCTGAAACCCATCCCTCGAAGAGTTGTTCCACTTGTATCAGCTAACATTGATATCCTTGTTAACTTTTTTAAAGAATCTAAACGGTGCACATATCCAACCAACCTAGTCAACAGATGATCATAAATCTCCTAATTATGATAATAAGTCAAGTTATCTTATCCTAAGCCTAAGTCTAAGCCTAAGCCTAAGCCTACGTAAGCCTAAGCCTAAGCCTACCTAGAGGATGGATCTATTGTTGTTTTCAAGAAAGTAAAATATTTGCATGGTATTGGAAGGAAGCAGTTTGTGCAACATATGGAGCTCATGGGAAGTTTGAGGCATCAAAATGTGGTTAATCTAAGGGCTTATTATTTTTCTAGAGATCGGAAGCTTATTATCTATGATTATATGCCCAATGGAAGTCAGTATGCACTTATTCATGGTATGTATATATTCTTCACTCCCTCATTCCTTTAAATTTTATAGGTAATCTTCTACCATTGAGCTCAAATTTCAATTCAAAGGAAAGTTTGTTTCCCTATGTTTTATATTGTGAAACCATCTATAATAGCGTCCAATATGTAGATGTGAATTGTTTTTTATTGTTTGCACCAAGAAAACAATATATTATAGAGATGGATGCCTACAGGGTGTTGCAGGCTATCATATTCACATGGGTCATTTGTTTCATTTTCTTATCCATTTATTTTTTATTTAGCGTAGCATTCAGATGGGACAAATAAATCCCTAAATATAGCCTCATTCCCTTTAAACATTATTTATTAACAACACTACCCAAAAAATCAACGATATCTAATCTAGAACTAAAAACAAGAAGCTTCAAGAGCACTATACTGGAGATTTGAACCAACATATTCTTGTTTCTCTATCTACCTAGTTTAGGTTATCATCTAGTGGTTATAATAGAATAACGAACCCTTTTATTACCTAACTTAATACTAACATCTACAGACAAGAAATCCCTATACATTACTCTACTCTACTATTGTGGATGTCAAGGTCAACCATTGAGGTCAACATCAATCGTACCATTTTGCGAGTACATGAAATTGGAAATTTATAGGTATGGTTCAACATCAAGAATTTCACCACACAATTCAGTCTTTAGTTGTGGGAAAGTTTGTTTACTTAGGTTTGGTGTGGTGTTATAGAGGGTATCCATGATCTCATGCTATGAAGAAATTTCAATTTTCCAGGCAACCAACAATTTTGAAATAGATATTTTTTCACTTGTTTTAAGCTATTGAAACTGTCAACTATTTCCTTGTAAAATTTTGATTGAATGTGTTTGTTATTAGTGAATTTGGTTTCACTCTGATTTCTTGGGTTAACATTTAATTTGCAAGAAAAAACTAAATGAGACCACATAATAGCTAGTTGTAGAGCTCTTTATAAGACTTGTTCTATCCATGGTCCAAACCCTTACCCCTTGGATTAGTGACTTTCTCTTATAAATATATTCCAAAAAAATTTCAATTTCATTCGAGTTGTCATTTTCTTGACAGGTAATCTAATCCAAGTGTGAAAAAAACATTTATGAAATAGAATGGTAATCCGGATTTAAACAGGAATGCAACAAAATAAAGATATAGCCATAAATACAAAGATGCAGCAAAAATAACACTTCATTTCATTAATATCAAATGCTGAAATATGCTTACAAACTGAATGGCCTTGGTTGACCCCAGTTTTCCCCTAAAACATCGTTTAGGGCCTCAAAATGGCTCTAGAAGTTTTGGACCTGAAAAACTACCAAAAATAGTAAACTGCACTATAAGTAAGGAAACTGAAAAACTGAAAGAGATGGTGGTGGGGGTCCTAGTGGAATAGGCAGATGGCCACCAACATTCGCATGGATCAATCCTCCCCCCTTAGGAAGCAATGTTACCCATTGCGTTGAGTACCTCGATGAGATGGGGAAACTTCTGCTGAACTTGGTCCCTAGTGAGCCACTTGCCTTGGTGTAGAAGTTGGCCAGCTTTAATAACCCAATATAATTGGATCTTCTGTTGGTGGCTGTTCGTTACTTGTATGACCATAATATGATCAATTGTGGCATGTTCCATGAAGTCTAGGTTTAATTATGTTGGTGTGATTTGTTTTGTAATGTCTGATGTGTCCAGCAATGGGGGAAAGTATGGTCGAAGGCAGTCCACATTGAACACTGGGTGCAGGCCAAGGAATGGGGGAATGTTGATCTCAAAAGCATTGTCTCCCACAACCTTTGTAATTGTGTAAGGACCATGTCAAGGTGTTCTGAGCTTCCAATGGGCTCCAGTAAGGTGTTCCTTTTGGAAATGCAACTAGAATTTGTCGCCCACCTAAAACTTGCGTGGAACCCGATGTTGATCATGTCGCTACTTGTACTTGGAATTTGACTTCTCCAGGATGTATTGAACCTGCTAACGGATGTGTTGGATGCATTCAATAAATTGGGTCGATTTATCAGCCTCAGAAAATACATGTGTGGATTTTGTCTGTGTAGTCACATGAGGCATGGCAACATTAATCAAACACAATGGCTGAAATCCTAGACCCACTTGAAAGGGATTGCAACTAGTCAAGCTATGGAGAGCTCTATTGTAAATTTTTTGCACATATGGAAGACTCTCATCCCAGGTTCAAGGATGCTTAGAGTTTTACATACAGAGTATGTGCATTATCATCTAATTGAAGACCTTTGTCAGGCCACCAGTCTAGGGATGGAAGGCAGTCAATTTGATGAGCTTGTTATCCAATAGTTTTTAGAGGCTTGACTAGAATGTGCTTAGGAACCTGCTATCCCGATCTGATATAATGGTCAATGGGATCCAAAAATGTACCCATACTCATTCAAAGAAGATTTTGGTAGTGTCCTCTACTATGATACTCTTCTTGCAAGTCGCCAATATAGCCATCTTAGAAAATTTGTCCATGACCACAAATACAAATTCATTACCATGTTTGGTAGAAAGCAAGCCAAACATATAGTCCATGGATATGGATTCCCATGGATGGCTGGGAGTAGGAAGAGGAGTGTACAAACCTTGCATCTTGATGGTTGGCTTGGTGATGGCACAAACAGTGCAGGATCTGATATATTTCCCAACATCCAGTCGTAGTTTGGGCCAATAAAAGTACTTTTCTAGCACAACCACAATTTTCTCCACACCAAAATGTCATGCATCCGGAATGTAGTGTGCCTCCCAAATCAGCTTGGAACACTCACTTGAAGAAACACAAAGGTGGCCTAGGCAGCATAATAATGCATCCTCGAGGTGGAAATCGGGAACTTTCTTGCTAGCTACTAGCTTTGAGTATGTCGAGGAGAACTCTGGATCATTTTTGTATAGTTATGGCCATCCAAAAGTCTCATGACCACAAGAGTTGAGAACAATAGTCAGTGCTGCAACTGGGGGCCGGCTGAGGCATTTTGTAACATGATTGTTGCTACCCATTTGTATTTAATGTTCAAGTGGAATTGTTGCATATATGTATCCCACTTCTGATGCCAATCGTTCTGCAACTTCCCTTGTGTCTGTATAGATTAAAGAGGTCGGTGATCGGTGTCGATGACCATCTCCTTCCCTAGAATGTAGTGCTTCCATTGTCGGAAATCCTACATGATGGAATACATCTCTTTATCATAGGTGGGGTACTTTCAAATTATATCGGAAAGTGTCTCACTACGATAGCCCACTGGATGCCCGTGTTGGGTGAGGATTGCACCAATAACATAGCCTAAGGCATCTATCTCGATTTCAAATGGTTGTTGCAGGTCCGGAAGTGCAAGTATTGGTGCAGAGCAAAGGCCTTGCTTCAACTCAAAGAACACCATCTATTGGGACTCGAACTAGGAAAACTTTGCTTTCACCCCGCCCTTAGTAATCTGACTCAAAGGCCAAGTGATATGGTGTAATTCCCTACTTAATCTTATCATGCAAATTTGTAAGTGTTTAAATTACCTAAAACTATTGACTTATAATTATCAAGAAATATTGGTACATACCTACATTGGTGAAATTGTAAATTTATTACTGATATAAATTTTATTATTATTATTATTCAATTCCCAACTTGTCTTCTCAAATTTAAATTTTGATAGAATATTGTCTCCTTCCGTTTATTCCAATTTAAATATCCATATCCCTAAAATGTCCTCTCAAATTTACTTCGAATAAGATATGGTCCTCTCCAATTAATTACCAAATTATATATCCATATCTTATCCCTAAAATATCCTCTCAAATTTACTTGGAAGAAGATATGGTCCTCCCCCATTAATTACCAAATTAAATATCCATATCTTATCCCCAAAATGTCATCTCAAATTTACTTGGAAGAAGATATGGTCCTCCCCCAATTAATTTCCAAATTAAATATCCATATCTTATCCCCAAAATGTCCTCTCAAATTTACTTGGGAGAAGATATGGTAAGAAAAGTCAAATGAAAGGATGAGGGGGTAGTTATGACATTAATGATAGGTGGTTGAGGTGGATGGGAGAAAGAGGCATAAAAGGGGAAGGATGATGAGAGAAGAAGGGCATCCTTGGTCTTGATTTTGTTTTGGAGAATTGTGTTGAGGAAGGAATGTGGAGAAGGAGAAGGGTGAGAATGGAGAGATAAAGGAGGGAATACAAACTTGGATTTGGAGAGTGACTGTTAAACTTGGACACACTACATCTGGTTCTACTTAGGCTCAAAGGGCTAAGGAACCTGTGGAGGTTCCCTGGGCTAGGAAATATTTCCTAGTTGGCTAGGAGGCAAATCCAGTGGGGTAGTCAAGAGGAGCATCCCAACAAATTCAGGAGCTCAAGAGGATCTCAACTAAGTTATTGGAACAAGTATTCCTCCATTTATTGATTACTTATGTAAATGGTTGCAATGAAATTATTGCTTATTAAATTTGTGGTAACTAAATTTTAATGGAATATTGTCATCAAATAAATGTTTAGATATAAATAAATTAATTCCCATATTATTGTGTTTAAAATTAGAGAAATTTATTTTTTAGTTAGAGGACCCAGGGAGGGAGCCTCACACGTGGTATCAGAGCCCAGATTCAAAATCTGGACCCAAAACCTACTAAACCCGAATTTTAGCTATAAAAGCTTATAACCCTCATGATTACTTGTAATCCT
>APFE031534138.1:0-10399 GCA_000404065.3 Pinus taeda | reverse complement strand
AGAGGCCAAGCTACATACAGATTGTGGAGGGAGCTTTTGGACTGGAAATATTGTATCAATGATTAGCTTGTTTCCACCCTCTTCCAAATAATTGGTTTTGTATCAGCTGGAAAGGAAATTGGTATATAGATTCTTGCCTGGGTTGCTTGATGTTCCCCTTGGTGAACATGTTATCAAAAATTAATCTAGACTTGCTTCCCTTTCCATCTCCCATTACAGCATCCCACGTAGAGAAGTCAATAATGGCTCGAGATTCAGTTTCCATGCTTCTTTATGCCATAGTTGTCCCAATCTGTGAACCTATCTGGGAAGAGGTGATATTCCAAGGATTCCTTTTGCCCTCTCTAACATGCTATATACCCATATGCAGCTCTATACTTGTTAGTGCTATTGCATTTGCATTAGCTCACTTCAGCATGCAATGTTTACTTCCCCTTACATTCTTGGGCCTTGTCATGGGTATTGTTTTTATACTCACGCAATCTTCTTGCATCAATGCTCTTTCATAGTTTGTGGAATGGATTTGTATTCCTGGACTTATTAAGATGATGTCCCTGCAATTTGTAGTTCACATTTGTAATTGTGCAGTGTATATAGCAAACATTAAATGGCCATTGCAAAACATTTTGGCAATATATATATATATCAGAAGGGAACTCCAATTAATTATCTGTTGCCAATGTTTTAACTTTCATTGGAGATCTTAACTATTTTCACTGTAAGCTGTGGGAGTAGCAATGTTAACCAAAATTGGTGATTACTTGAGTTAGAGGTTGCCTAAATATTCTTGGTGCCTTTAATTTTTTTTATTTATTAAGCAAATAATTTTTACAAAGAACATAAACATTATATAGTATATCCAAGGGGTGGAGGAGAAAAACATATCAAAACTTCTTCCTTACCTCTGCTAAAGCTGAGAAAAATTTAGAATAGGCTAAAGCATCTAAACCCTTGACATCCTATATTAGGAGATAGCACTTGGATTTCAGTTGGTTACATATATCTTCTTGCTAAATTATATTGAGTGAATAACAGAGCTATCCCCTTTGGAAAAAATACACTTACATCTTAGTTTCCTAATAGATAAAAAAGTAGCATTTTTGAGGCAATTCCGCAATCCCATAAATGCTGAAAGAACTAATTGTTTGGAATCACCCAACAGGGTTTCCATTGAAGGAAAATTCCTTGACACATGAAGAAACCTACATCTGAACCTACTGCCAACAACCTATATGGCTATATGGAATTTCCACAAAATGTGCTTCAGAGATTATTTTTATCACAAACTGACACTAAGCATCCATTATATCTTGATCATTGTGAACTTGATTGATTCTAGCAACATTTCCACAAGCATTACCTAGAGTATGTTTATCCATGTGGCTCATTCCTTGACGGGATTTGGACTCAATTCTTAATTCTTCTTGAATGCAACTCCTTTGTACTGGAATGGTGATGTTACTAAATAGCCATGCTAGTTGACCTTGTTCTCGGCTCATCATAGACTTTGATTCATGGTAAGAAATGTTTGGTGTTGTTTCACTTGATTTGCAAGTTGGATACCACCTCTGAAATCAATCATACTTCTTCCTCAGACATATGTTGCATTTGGCATGCCTCAACATGTACTTTATTTTCAACACTATCTGTAACCTTGGATAGACTCGCTGCACCAACTACTCTATATATATTTGGGTGTACTGATACTAATAATGATAAAGTGCCATTGTTCTTTGAAAGAATGATCAGAATGATCACTATTTCCAAAGCTAGAAGACATTGCAATCAGACTAGGGCCATTTCTGATATCTGTCTCAATCGGTGACACAACTTAGCTTTTTGTGTTTCATTCATTTGAGATTGCTTATTATGCATGGCTACTTCCAAGGGAAGGCATTGCATAGGAATGACTTCATGTAGCAACCTATTGTCGGAATTCTATTTTGTTTGAACTAAATAAGATGAGCTTTCATACATGTCACAGGCTGCACTAGGCCCCACTGTCATACCAAATTTTGATTGGCTTGGATTAGATCCATAGTCCATGCTTTGAATTTAACCCTTATTTAGGAGCCCTGCAACTTGGTTTCTCAAGGCCCCTAGTGCATCATGCTTCGTCACATGAGAATCAGCATTGAAGTGCATCAACTTGTTTAAGAGTTGTTCAGGATTCCCCATAATAATATTCATAAACTGTAATGGTACCTCCCTTATAGCACCAACAGAATGCCCACCAAATTGAAGAAACATAGTCATAATTGATCCTCTCATAGAATCATCGTTTAAATGGTCAATGCATCTAGATTCCATCACATTTGACCTTCCAACTCCATATAGATGATTCTCAAACCACCTTTCTTTCCCTTTCTCCTTGTTGCCAAAAAAAGAAGGAAGATTGCATGAACCACTTTGTCGGGTTCCCTATGGCATACTTGGATCATAAACTCTCTGCACCATACGCTCAAGAAATAAGGGTTTATGTCTCTTCATGGTCACATTAGAAACTTTGGGATCTAAGGAAAGTTGCAGTGGACCATGAAGTGCATGTTTTTTCTGAGAATATTGACCAAGCCTCAGCTCAAAGCTTGATGACATAGTATCCTTCTCTGATAGGATCGGTTCCTGTATGTTATTCAAGCTTCTTAGAGTAAAACCCTTTTGAAATCTTTTTATTCTTGTTGGACCTTGATTGGAAGAAAAAAATGAGGGTTGTCCACCATTATTTATAGAAATTCCACACAGCAGGTAAATAACAACCCTACATCCTACTGCCTATAATAAATCACATAGATAAAAACCTCAACCAGAAAGAGCATGCTTGGCATGACACTGATGCCTAGAATTGAGAGTGTGATCAGCCATTGAGGCTTTTATATGGTTAAGATTCAAGAGTCAAGAAGCCAAAAATTGCTCACCCCAATAAAGTTCTTCTTGAAACTATTGGGGATATTCTTCTCTATCTAAAACCTTCATTGTTATAGATTTTGGTTGTCATAATTACTTCCTTTAAACTGATGGGTGTCAGCATCATAACTGTTTTAATTAGGTTGGTAATATGGCCATGCCTTTTAGAGATGAATTTGTAGTATTCGGTGAACAACTACAAATTGTACAGGTAAGAAAACGATTCTCAATATGTTTTGAAAAGTTATTGAAAACCATTTCCTTGAAGGAAGCACAATTTAATTAGATAAATTCTTTTAGATTACAACAAATCATGTTTTTTATCTTTGCTAATTTATCAAGTAGCCACTTAATGGGTTTAATTCTTTACGGGCAACCCTATGCATGAGTTTGGTGAGATAGGGCCTGGATAAGACTTATTGTTTCAGAAATTGATTAGGAAACTATTACTTCTCAAACTCTTACTATGTGGGAAACTCTAACCATAAAGCATGATAGCCTAGAGACAACTAGTAGGAAAACTACCCAATGTCAACGCGGTGGCTTTGTTCCTCACTTTAGACTAAGGAAATGGAAATTTTATCCTAGTGGGATGTCCCTAAAGGTGAAATCTAGCCATTTCATTAGTGTGGGTGTAATTTTAGCTTAGGTTGATAACATATATGATCGACGCATTCAATTCATTTTCCTTTAAGAGATGTGAAGGAAGTGTGATATCGTGTGCAAATAAATTATTAGATTATCCAAAAGCATGAGTGAAAATCAAATACAACAAAGTCTGAAATAGAACTTCAAGCTCCAAGTTTTTTTTATTACTGGCAATTGAAATGTGAAAGGATGAGTGTGTTTAAGATATAACAAGTGAGAATCATACACCTAATATGTTGGAAATATAAAGTGAATTATGACAAATTTGGCATGAATTTCAATCACAAGATAGTGCTTCAATGCTAAATGATAATTTACAGTAATACAATTCATTCATAAGCAAGTTTTATTAACAAATGCAGCACTGGGTCAAGAGAGTCATCTACGCGACTATAAAGTGAATTCCAGATTGCAGATTTCAAATTATTATGTATCCATAATTGTACGATTTGTGTGCAAAGGAAAGCATTCACATCAATGATTCAAGTATCCCATGAACATGTCAAAGATTTCACAAACGCAAACTCTGTTCCTTAGAGAAATGATGGCATTCACTATACTCATAAACTTGTAGTGTTACCAGCAATATGAACAAAGCAAGATAGTGCACATTCCTGTGATCAATCACATGAAAGATATAATAACTTGGACAGAGAGCATATATGATTATTAAGTGGGTTCATTTCTTGCTTAAATTGATGATATGAAAACTGCAAGATGAGTGCTCAACGGAATTAGATGTGTCTTCCAAACATTGAAAGATACAATGGGACAAGTAGATAGTGAAGACTCAAGCCATTTAGTTGGATATGATTTTGATTCTAGGCGCCAAAATAGTAACTACCAGTATAACCTAGTCCACTTTTCTTCTTCTGTCCAAATTTTGAGTCACTTATAAAAATATGTGTTGCATTATTTGTTGCATACTACAAAAAGTCAGTACTAGATAGTATAACTGTGCTTGAGAACGATTCTTATTCAAGGTTTTGACCTAAATTGCTATGTTGTTTATCACCTAGAGGTTCTGTGTCACTTTATCTGCACCGATAATATTACATTTCTTATTCCACATGATGTTTTGCAACAGGTTGATAAGATACTACCAAATCTATGAAAGCCCCAAAAAAAAATTAAAAAAAATGAAGGAAACAACATTCAATTTAGCATAATGTTGCCTTTTTTTTTAACCTATGTATAAATATTAAATGGATGAATCTGTGAGCAAACAAATATCTAGACCCTCCTAACTAAGCCTCTGCCCAACAATCGAATGGATGACCTTAACTTCCCATAGTTACAAAATGAGCAAATATTCAATATTCAACTGACAACTCCATAATATAACCCTTACAATATGTATATTCCACTTGTAACAGCCTTTTTAGCTCATGCTAATACCACCTTCTGTTGATGACTCTCAAATGTTGAAGAGATTCAGAAGTCCTCTATTTATATTTATTAGTTGCTCATTTAACTTTGTAAGAATTGTAATAGCTACTAATCTTGGATTATATATGCTTAATTACAAGACCATGAAAGCACACACCACATGTGCTGGTAGTGCTTCCATATTTGGAAAATTAATGAAGCAAAACCACTAACTGTTTTTACCATCATTCCTTCCTACACGTCAATTTTTTTCCTTGGTACACACCCCATTGTTTTCCCATAATATTTAGTTGAGTTTGGGAACTAGGAAAGCTAAGTAAATTATTTTTTTTTAAAGAACCACTGTGAATCTTAGCATCTTCATAACATAACTATGCTTATTTTAGAATAAAAGATTAAAAATATCGTCTTCTCATTATTAAAAAGTAAGAATGATGCATGAGTCACGGTCTTTCTCATATTACAAGGAATTTATTGATGTGCACAAACATGAATTAGGATTGTAGAATATCTATTTGGGGTATTCTGAAAGATAATAAAATTTCACATCTTTACCTTCTTCTCAAAGGTTGGAAAAATAGAAAAGTTCTTGGAGATTAATATCTAATATTTGGTTCTTAAAATGAGTTAGAATTGACAGTCAAAATGTTGTTATTCTTATAAAAGATAACAAGAAAACAACTTGTTAAATTCCACAACTTTAAAGGAATGTGTTGTTACAGTTGGTTGGGTACCACAAATGTAACAACAATATATTTCAACAATATAAATTAATAAGGTTGTCTAGATATTTTACATTTACAGTCAAGGAATGTTGTTTGTATGTTTTTAGCCGGTTTGATTCTAATGTATGTAGCTACTATAATTTCATATGGTTACTCCCTCCTCGTTCTTTTCCAATTGTTGTTCAAGGCATATAATACTATTTAAAAGACTTGGATTTTGAATCTATAAGGGTTGAGTGAATATACACTTCCCTTGTATTGGAGTATGCCATTTTTCCAAGAAAATTTTGAGTTACTTAAAATTTTGTTTACAACTTATCTTTATGGTCTTTGTTTTTTTGCATAGCCTGTGCATATGTTTGAGACATTCAAAGATGAACACTAAAATTAAGCTAGTGCAGTGTCTGCTTCTTTTCCTAGATAAGCTATTTGTGACTTAATTTTCACTGCCCTTCGCTTTTTTGTTTCAATTTTATCTCATTTGTTATAACAAAAGGATCTTCCCAACTTTGTAGTTTCTAGAGCTAGTCATTTTGGAGATTGTTAAAGGTCAACTGGTAGGTCTTGTAATGATGTATTTTGACACCACCTCTCTTGCATGGAGTTCATAATTAATCACTTCTATAATTCCCTAGTTTTTCAACATCACATTAGACCTAGTGGTTTAAGATTTAGACTACTTGTCTACAAGTCATTTTGGAGGATATTTTTGCACATGATCTCTTGTTTTGAGTTAGATTTCAGAAGTAGATTAACTTAGGTTAAGACTAGTAAATTGGATTAGGGTTTGTAGAGTGATTATGAGTTCTAAGCATATCCAATGGTTATGAGTGGCCAAAATGATGGCATGTGGGCACAAGATATAGAAACGTTATCAAAGAGTAAAGCTCTTTGAAATTCACAAATACTGTGGTTTCAAATCTTAAGGATCATCATTACAAGTCCATTATTAATGGGAGAAGGATAAGGTTGTTACTTCTCCAAGGAGATTCACAATCATACAAGCAAGATTGATTGTTAAAATCGATTATTTTAGTTGTTTTAGAATCCATTTGATAAGATCAACAAAAGTTGAGAGTAGCAGATTGAGAAAGGGTTGATATCTCTTAACCTTCTCTCCTTTGATAGGATTGAAGATTATTTGGCTTTTGTGAAGGAGCTACAGTCGAAGTTGGATAAGTGGGAAAAGGATTTTCCAAATAAGGATGGTCAATTATATAAATAATTTGGATGAGTATGAAGAGATGTTATAATGTTTTTCATTCAACATTTCATGCTAGTTGGGTTTCTAGAAAAGAAGACAATAAGAACTATACCTTTGATTCTTTTTGTGATTTGCCAATTTGGGCATAGGAAAAGTTGTTTGGTGAAGGTAAAGTTGAGAATAAGAAATAGGCCCATCTTTGTAAGGGAAAAGGCGGTGGAGCGAATTTATGAGAGAGTATCATTTTGAGATCTCATACATGAAGGGGAAGGAGAATGTGGTGATCGATGCACTAAGAAGGAGGCCACAAACCTTCTCCCTAGTAGACTTGAGGGTCAATTTGAGGGAACATGTGTTGGAGAAACTCTTTGAAGATAGTTGGTATCTAAAGGTTATATCAGCACTCCATAGTGGGAAGTAGATAGAACCAAAGTTTGAGAGATATGTCCTTGAACCAGATGGACTATTGAGATTTCCAGGGAGGATGTACATACCTAAGGAAGGGGGTATAAGAAGAACCATCCTCGAAGAGTCATATAGAGCACCCTATTGTGCACATCTTGGAGTGAAGAAGATGCATGCGGACATGAAAGAAAAACTCTTCTTTTGGGCAGGCATGAAGCACAACATAGTCTGGTTTGTCGCCAAATGTCTTGAATGACAACGAGTGAAGGCTGATCATCGCCATCCAACATGACTCCTACAACCACATGAAATCCCTATGTCTACATGAGAGGTAATTTCTATTGATTTTGTTGTGGGTTTGCCACTCATGTCACAGAGGCACAATGCTATATTGGTTATAGTAGATAAATTGACCAAAAGTGCCCATTTCATTCCAACAAGAGACACTTACGATGTTACTGATGTGGCACGAGTTTTTATAAGTGAAGTTATTCGACTACATGGGTTAGCCATTGGTGGGCCCCAGTATTGTAGCAATAATGTTGCAACTCTTGGGACTCCCTTCTTTAATTTTATCAACCCAGTAGTTCGTAACAAACTTGGAAGCAACGGTGTTGTATGCACAAGTACTAGCTCTTGCCGCAGCTGTCACTTGGTCAGCTGGCACAATTCCACTAGGGTCTTAAGCCAACTTCTATGAGCTCTAAGAAGAAGCTTTATAACTGATGGATGAAAGCTAACTCAAAGGAAGCTAATCTACTTGCAGAAAGAAACTGAAAAGATGAAAGGGAATGCAAACCCTAGAAAACCCTAATTTTACCAGCTAGCCCTACTGAAGCGAAAAAGAGGTTGCAAGCTACTGATAGAGGTGCCAGTGACTTCTAGGAAGGTAAAATGCATGTGTCTAAGCTATCACTATCTGAAGAAAACATCTTTTTGTATTTTTGAATAAGTTGTCAGAATTATCATGCATGTGCTTTCACTGTTTTTTATTGTGTAGAGGTGAATTGGTAAGAAAAAATGCTTGTAGGAGGTAGGGAAGGTTTGAAGAGGGCCTAAGGGGTCCCTAGCACCCTTCCAGAGAGTTTCATAGAGTTTGGCTATCAAGAAACTGCTTTCATGAGCTTCTACAGGAAGTTTGCAGGGGTTCTACAGGATGTTCAGAAATGGGATTTTGGAGGATGGATGGAGGGAGAAAGATGATGGAGTGCGTATGGAGGTGAGATAAGGGTGTAAGGAGGTCCAGGGCTTGGAGAATGGAGATGAAGAGTGATAAGGATGGTTGGATTTGTTCAAGGAGAGATAAGGCAATGCTACACAATAATATGGAAAGTAGGTCAACGTGAGGGAACGTGGAAAAGGTAAGGCATGGATCTGAAATGGAGGATGAAGCAGATAGGTTGGATGGAGCATGGGCAGATGGAGAAGTATGATAGGCACTTTGCAAGTTATTTTTCAAACTGAACAAATAAACACTTAGAAAACCTATGACCTAGTTACTTCACTCTAATCTGACCTAAGTAACAGCAAAAGGAAATGAACAGAAGGTTATTCAAAATGAAATACGTGAAATAACTATGCAACTAAGCAATCATAAACTGAAGCATTTAAACACAAATAATATCAGCGTCTGCAAATGAGAATTCCAACACTAAGGATTGCATGACAAAGCAAAACAACGTTTTTGGTGGTAGTAAGGTCACCTTGGTCCCAGCTCATGATTCCACTGAGGGGGAGGTGAGATCCAAGGTGCTTGGTAGCCATTTTTTGAAGATCTTCCCTATGATTAACCTATCAAGTAAATCTGAACATGAAAATCTATTTTAATCATCAAAAATGACCTAAGTAACAAAGCAATATTTTAATCTAAATAACAGATTTTATTCTAAGAATGCAGCAAAGACACATGAAAGTAAACAAAGGAGGTATTGGGCACTTTAGATGGGCCCAACCCTAAGAGCTACAGCCTCCTAAGATAGATTAGAGCTGTTGCAAAGCTGGATTCGTCTTTATTGATCAAAAGAATAGTTACATTCCAAAAACTGTCCACAAGGAAAACTTGAAAATGTGCTGAAATGCAGAGCTAAACTACTACCTAAAAAATGACTAAAAACCAAACTACAAACTAGCTAACTTCTGCCTACAAAGTGACTAACTAAAATGATGCCATAAGCCCTCTTATTTATACAAATTGAGGACCCCAACAGTCCTCCTAAACTTTAGGGACTCGGCTGCCCAAAACTTGTAGTTAACAACAGTATTACTTGACTTGCTTGGATGCCCTTGTGATAATCGATTTGGTGGCCCTTGAACTCCGAGCTAATGGTGGAGAATTCGAGGTAAGGGCCCATGAATGAAGGGGACACCTTCCTACAAATCCTCTCCATGAATTTGGCTGCCAAGTGCTCATTTAAACCTTTGATTTTGTCTCCAAATTGACCAAAAAGACTGCATAAAGCACACATTACACTTGTTGGCATAATGACTAACCCAATTCACTCTATTAGCATAAATATAATAAAAAACATGCAATAAACTAATGATAATGGTGGATTAAGTCAAATTAGGAGGTTGAATGAGCCCATATAATTATCCATTTTTGGGGCTCATCATCACCCCCGACTGAAAGTGTTGCTCATCCTCTGAGCAACTAATCTATCTCTTCATGTTTGATGGCCCTGGTGGCCTCCCTGTCATGCCAAGCTTCTGAAGTGATGTCCTCTTCTCGGTCATGAAACCATGCTTTTCTCCCTACTTCTTCCCACTGCCTGTGCTCCTTTTCTTCTATGTTCTTGTTGTGCCTGAGTGTCTTGCATTTCTTCATCATTGGTTTTCTCACATTCTTTAGGCTTGATTCTTCCCTAGAATTGCATCGCTTCTTTTGCAGAAACATGCAACAAATAAAACTGCTTGTTTTCTTCTTCTCTTGAAGCCAGAAATTTTGCAAAACCCATGTTTTCTTCTAAAAAGACAGTTCATTGCCCCTCTTGTAAACTTGTTACTGCTCCTGGAATGTTCGTGTTTTTTTCACAACAACTTTCAATTCTTTCTTTCTTCAAACTTTTCCAACCTAAATTTGCTTCTTAGTTTTTGAAAAGAAATCAATTTTATTTATTTATTTTTT
>APFE031534130.1:4519-83396 GCA_000404065.3 Pinus taeda | reverse complement strand
ATGTCACTAAATGGGTAGAAGCCAAAGCGTTAGTTTCTGCTACTGAAAATTCAGTTGTTAATTTTCTTTATGAGGATATTTTTACTCGCTTTGGTGTTCCAAGAAAAATTGTGACAGATCAAGGAAGTCAATTCACATCTAACTTGGTGGGGAAGCTAATGGAAGAATACAAAATCAAGCACAGAAGATCTACTCCTTACCATCCACAAGCAAATGGTCAAGTGGAGTCTACAAACAAAGTTCTCGAAAGTATCATCACCAAAACTGTTCATCTACACAGAAGAGATTGGGCCAAAAGGCTTCCTGAAGCCTTGTGGGCCTACAGAACTACGTGGAGAAATACAACAGGACATTCTCCCTATGAACTTGTTTATGGGAAAGAAGTCATGTTCCCCATTGAGTTCCAAGTCAAAACCTTCAAGATGGCAGTTCAGTTGGGGATGGATCTATCAGAAACCCAAAAGCATAGAATGGAGCAGTTGAATGAGCTAGATGAGATCAGACAAGAGGCAATCCTAAGAACTGATCTAGTTCAATATCAAAGAGCTAAGTGGCATGACAAATACATCAAAGAGAAAAAGTTTCAAGAAGGGGACTGAGGATTGCTATTTGATTCCAAGTTTAAAGACTTCAAAGGCAAATTTCAGACTCATTGGTTTGGGCCATATGAGATTGACAAAGTCTTTAACAATGGAGTAGTAAGAATCAAAACCATTGATGAACATCAAACCCCTCTTATTGTGAATGGCCACCAATTAAAGATCTATCATAAGCCACTCTCAAAAGAGGAATTTGTCAAAATCTTTCAAGATAGTTCTGCAATAAGGCTGGTGAAGAAGAATCCTTCTTCCCCACCAGCCTAGCTCTTGTTCTTTTCTTTTCTTAAAAAAAAATAAAAAATAAAAAATAAAAAAGAAATGTATAAGCCTAAAAACCAATCACTGATTGGCAGTCTTATACAGAAAATACAAGGCGAAAATCAGGAACTCCTGACACCCTATATTTTCCAAAAAAAAAAATCTCTCTCTTTCTCATTTTTCATTCCACTCCATCTCATTTCCATTCCACTCCATCTCATTTCCATTCCATACCACTTCATTTCATTCAACTCCATTTCATTCCACTAATAAAAGCTTTATGACCATTTTCAGTCAGTCAATCATCATGTGTCCATCTCATTCAGTTATAAGATTATTGAGTCAGTTTCCACAGCTAGAGTTAGTTTCCGCAGCTGCTCACTGATTCCGCAGCTAGTTGTGTTTCCGTAGCTAGCACCCTGTCATTTAACATTAGCAGTTAGATGATAAGCAAAAATAATAAAAATAAAAAATGCAGGTTTGACCGAGGACATGGGGCACCTAAAGGCATCAACAAGGCAGCTAATCAAAGGTTATGAGCAACAAGTGGTAAACATTCCAAGGTATGAGTAAAAATTTATTTCAAATGGCATTCAAACACATTTTTGCATAGTTATTAAATCACGAGCTCCACTATATGCAATGATTGGCGTGATATTCTCCATAACCATTCCACGACATTCCTCCATAAGCCATGCATTTATTTTTCCAACGACCTCATGATTAATTCTCGGATCTAACTCAAGTTTGGATGCATTTTCACACTCCACCTGTAATTATGAGACGTGGTTGATTTGATTACGGTTCTCCTCCACCGCATAGATTCTGCAGCCATTTCATTAATGTGCTTATGTCTACTCCACAGCCGTCCATTTTAAAAATTATGTCGTCACTCCCCTACTGTTTTATTGAAGCCACGGCTACATTACCACCTCGTTCACATAAGACTCCGCTCTATTCCGTGAATTCACCTCGGTTGCCTGTCCTCTGTTTTGCTTCCTATCCTCTATTTTCCGCTTACAGTCATCGGTTTTCTCCATAAACCCTGTTCATTCCCACTAGTCCAGTCGTCTCACCTCCGCTAAACCCTTCTCACGCAGACAAATTATAGAACAGAAAGAAAGAATGGGTCGGTCGTTGAGGGCAGAACCAAAGGGACCCAAATTTATGGAAGGATACCTGCAAGTCAAGAACATATTGAAAAAGGCAAAATGGCTTCAGTTTATTCATAAGTTTAAAGGCTACAATAAGGAGGTTACAAAATCTTTTGTGAGGTCTTTCAACAGCCTGGAGGTGGAAATTGGGGACCTCAAGTTTACAGTTACAGAAGCATCCATAGCAGCTGCTACAGAACTCCCTCAAGAAGGTGAACACTGGTTCAAGAACAAGAGCATTGGCGAGGAAGCTTAGAGAGTGATCCTACGTAACCCAGGTATGGATGTGACTATATTCAAAAGAGGAATTCATGTTCATGCCTTAGAAGAGAAATGGGTCAGTTTACTGTTGGTTATTCAAAAGTTCATTATGTGTGAGGGCCGTTTTGGAGCAATGTATATGTATCATACTCAACTGTTGATGAACTTTTTAGAGAATCAAACCCTAAAACTACCTTACTTTTTATTGTTGAGCTTGAAAAAGATGGCTACAACCGTCCAAAAGAATGTAGAGGATATAGAACCCCACTTATATCATCATGGGCTGGTGAAGATTTTAATTGAAGACCAATTGAGGAAAAAAAGGGATACCTGGGAACGGTTTTTAGTGAGAAATTATTTTCAAGATCCACCTGAAGTGCCCGAGAGCAGTACAATAAGGAAAAATAGGAAAAGGGAAACTAGTATAAGAATTCAAAACCCTCCTATTAGCAAAACCAAAGAAGTTGATCAAGAAGAGAAGTTGGAAAGAACCAAGGATAAAAGGCAAAAGAAATTGAAAGAGAAGAAAAACATAGAGGATGTTTACCAATCACCAGAGCCCTCCTTAGAAGAGGACCACCAACCACTGTCTGAAAGGCTAAATCACCTCCAAGGACAATCAATTGCAGCCAGGGAGAAAGAAAAAGGAAAACAGAGTATTGAGGAAGAGGGCGCTAGCCCGCAGCATTTAAGAAGAAGCACCATGCTTAAAGGAAAATGGAGAAAATCACAAACAAAAGGACCCCATTTTATTGACTTGGGAGGAACATCGGAACAATCTCCAGCTGGCTGTAGTCCACCTCATTCTCAGTCAAACATTGAAACTAGTCCTCCAGATGTTGACATGAGTCCTTCTCGGCCAGACTATGAAATCAGTCCTCCTCAACAGGACTTTGGGGTCAGCCCAAGGAAAACTTCACCCGAGATAGACCTGAATCAGTAGGAGATGTATGATTATATAGAACCCCTGGAAAAGAAGGCCACAGAACCAAGCTCTTCATCCATGCTCATCCAGCACAAGACGCTCAAATCTAGTCCTTCAAACAGGAAATTTTTGAGTTAGAGGTCCTAAATAGACATATTAAACATGAAAATGAAGCATTAAAGGAGCAGAGCAGACTGGATAAGATCATTCATGACAATACCATGCTACATCTCGAGCTCTGGCAAAAAAAGAATAAGAAATTAAAGAAAAAGTGCGGGAAGATAAGTAGATCACTGATTAGTCTCAAATTCAGATGCTTAATGAAGAAGCCCAGAATGTTAGCAGCACCAAGAAAGAGAAGAAGAGGGCTGGATGTACTGGCAGAAGCTTCAGAACATATTATTTGAAGGGGGGATAGTCAAAATTTTGGTTGCATGAGGACATGCAACACCTTCACAGTGGGGGTATATGTTGAGCCCCAAACTTACATCTTTCCTACACATTTTTCTAGCTTCTTTCCATTCACTTGAGCCTCCTAAGCCATCAATATCTTGGCATATTAGCTATAAAAGAGCAATTAAAGTGGTTTCTTGACTATGTCTTTGTGTTGTTGTTTGAACTAGACTTTTGCTTATGAGCTGCAGAATCTTGTCACTTTCCGCAGCTGGTTCAACTTTCTGCAGTTGTTTTTGTTAAAGTCTATATTTCAGGTGTCTTCAGGCAAATCGAGCCACATGGGAAAGTTGGAAATGACGTGGACATGGACCGAGTCCTATTGGCTCAGTTGAATTCATCAAAAGAGGCCATAGTCAATGGTGGTCAAGCGGTGGTCAACAGAAGAATACTGTGGTAATAGGACTCTGTTTCCAGGCACGTGAAAGATTTTCGTGGCTGTTTCTAGACTTCTTGAGGCACGGTGACACCTGTAGGTTGCCCACGATGTAAATCCAACAAACCTCTTTCATTAGATTGCATCATCTCGGCAGCCATGATGCTAGATCCGTGGACGTTGTCGTTCATGTGTCCTCTGTCAGCGCAATTTTTAGGAAATCAGTTATGTAGCCTTCTGTTATAAATAATGCGTCTCCATATGCATCATAGTTAGTCTTTTTGAATGTATTGTTGACTGTTAACGAGCCCACTGTGTTGTGACATTGTTTCGTCATTATGACTGCATTATGAATATATGAGAAGACTCTGTTTCTGAGCATAATTCGTGGTTGATAGCTGTTGCCCAAGGTTGTGCAGAGGGCCCCTGCACACGTCAAGGTTTTGTTTATTGTTGTATAGTTTCATGTTGTGTTTTTGCGTTCATTGTGCCATAGTTATTCACTTGTATATATTGCATTTCTTATGGTACTAACGTTTTATTTTTGTCCATAATTTTACATGCTTTCCATTGCTGTTAACGTTGATCAGTGTATTTGTTACATAATACAGTAGGCAGCCCGGCCATTTGCACATAGTTTTACAATGAATAATGACATGGAATCAGTTTTATCTTTCTACAGACTTACATTTCTTAGTTTTTAATTCCAGCTCTGTTCTATTTATTTTAGTTATGTTCATTGGCTTTATTAGTTGGCTTAGATATTAAATTACTCATGTCATTATCAGTTACCTCCGAAAGCCATAGCAAGACTAATGGTGAGGGATTGAAGTATGAGTTTGTAATTTGAAATTAGTTTATTTTTCTGCAAATTAGATATTGGATTGCTCATGTCATTATCAGTTACCTCCAAAAGCCATAGCGAGACTAATGGTGAGGGATTGAAGTATGAGTGTGTAATTTGATATTAGTTTATTTTTCTGCAAATTAGATATTGGATTACTCATGTCATTATCAATTACCTCTGAAAGCCATAGCGAGACTAATGGTGAGGGATTGAAGTATGAGTGTGTAATTCGATATTAGTTTACTTTTCTGCAAATTAGATATCAGATTGCTCAAGTTGTTTATGATTACCTCCTAAAGCCATAGTGAGACTAACTTGCGAGGGGTCAGAATATGAGTTGATGTAATTTGATTTTAGCTTCACTTTACTTACAAATTTTGGATTTCTTTGAGTACAGTTTCTTTTGTATTTAGATAGCAGTAGGGATAATGGTTTCATGATCAATAGTTCATTGTTTGTTTGACTAGTATAGTGGCACATTTTCATTTTCTTTTAGGAATTAATTTTATCATTGCATGTTTTAAACCCCTTTTGAAGTTTGAAGTTTTGGAAATCATTATAAAGGACATCATTTCCTTGAACATTTATATCCATACTTGCCTTTTAGAATTTCCATCTCACATTAGGAAATCAACGAAGATAAACCCAAAAACAAAATAAAAAAACCAAAAACGACAAAAAGTAAGAGATAGGTTATCTTGCACATATAGTGCGTCACACTTCAATAGTTTACAACTCCTGGATTGAAAACTAATATAGCAATTTAGGACACTCTAAATTGACCAAACAGTTGGTTAAAGAAAGTTATTTCGATAAGCCTTAAAGGCCTATCAATCTCTGTGAAGGCAGGTTTAGGGCATCAAATGACATCACGCTCATCTCTGGGTGTGGAAACTTGGTTCTAGCATCCCCCCATACTGCTTCGGGTGAGACTTCAGTCCGCGCTCCGCAGGTTGATGCCGAAAGGGCTAGTAGTGTAAGGATTTGTTTGGCAAACTTAACTCTAAACCTGAGTCAGGACCCACCAAGCCAACAAAAGTGTTGAGCTTAATTGGATGTCTTTCACTTCTAAAATGAAGCATTTTTATAATGTCTTCAGGATTAACAACTTTAAGAAACTAATGCCAAGAAATGAGTAGTGAGTTCGACATCTAAATTTTTAAATCAAAATAGGAATTTCATTCTCATGATTTGCTAATGAAGGAGTGAATCATGAGAGAGATCTTTATCGACACATCATCAACTAAAAACATACTCTTCCAGATATCGCTTGCCTGGTATTTTCCGCGCTTGCCTGATAATAGAGTTGATTCTTTAACACTTTGCGCAAAACTAGTATTCCATAGCCACATTGACTTAAAGTTTGACCAGTGAGATTCGCTCATCGAGTGAGCTTCTAGCTGTGACCAGTAGGTGGATGTCCATGTAGGCAATATTTGTCAATTGTTCATGTGACTTGGTTGTCCTCTAACATATGCAAACCTGTAGAACTTAGCTTTTGGTTGCGGAAATTCAAGTTAGCTACAGAAAGTGCATAATTCGGTAGCTATAGCATAGTTTAAACCAATTTGATAAATAAAACATAGACTTTGATCTATTGATGGATGATTACCTTTTTTTTGACATTTGCATGACCTAGATGACCTTTAATTCATAAACGAGATGGAATAAAATGAAGATGTGTAACAAAATGGATGGAAAAGGAAAAATGGATTGTCAAAAAGAGGACAATTCAGAGATTTAACAACTGTGACAGTCGGTGTGAATGTTGAGGGGCAGAGAAAGTGCAAAACATAGAACATAATGGATTGAAGTTAACAGAAGATAAAGTGCAGAACAAAGAGAAAATAAGATTAAAATGAACAAAAGTCAAAGTGTAGTGAGAGGATGAAGAGTTGCAGAGCTTATTGTTGTAAAGAGTTCAAACCAGAGAGTTGATTTAGTAACAAACAATATACAATCTAGCGATCTAAAAGGGGATTGGAGTTTCTTGTAGGTGGGTTCCTATAAAACTTTGGGGATTGGTGTCTCTAGCGAGTTAGAGCCTACAAATTTGAAAGTGGATTGTTGTCTCCTAAAAGTTGGTGCTTGCAAGACATGTAACTATAGGTTGGTGCCCACATCCATCTATAAAGAAGAAATTTTTTTTTGGATTGTAGATTATTGTGGTGTGGTTTCTGAGAGGAGTTCGGATTTTCCACAGTGCCCATCTTTATATTGGTCGACGTTTCGAGTCTAGAACCAGACTCATCATCAGGACTGATGTACGGAGAAAAGAATGCAAAGGGTTTTTGATAAATATGAATTAGGTTTGATGTAAAGACAGCATTGCCAACTAAATTATTTATATTACTAATTATTACTATTATTATTAATATTATTATTTTTATTTTATATGATTGTTTATTTTATTATTAATCCTTATTAATCTTATTGTTAGTAATCATTATTTACTTGATCATTGTTTATTTTGATCATCATTAATTATTTTAATATTACTTGTTATTTGTATTATTCTTTATTATTCTTATCTTTCATTAATCATATTGTTATTATTAATTAATATTTATATTATTATTTATATATTATTGTCTAATCCTTATCTATCCTTATTTATATTATTATTAATATTATTTATTGTTATTTATTCTTATTGATTGTTATTCCTCTTCTTATTTATATTTATTATTATTAATTATATTTTATATTGTTGATTTATTAATTTATAGGTTAATATTGTTTTTTTAGTTATTTTTAATAATATTATTTATAATATTATTAGTAAAATATTATTTATATTATTAAATTTATTCTGAGTTGTATTTAATTATTAAACTTTAATTTTTATTATTTGTAATTATTGTTTATTCTGGTTTAGAATTATTATTATTTAATTTTCAATTAAACTATTATTAATACTACTATTTATATAATATTAATTGTTTTAGTTAATTAATTAAATGTATATTCTTATTTTGATTATTCCTTATTTATCATTATTAATTAATCTTAATCCAAATTATTAATTTTTATTTTTATCTATAAGTTTTATTATTATTTGTATTATATTTTATATTATTTCTATTATTCATATTTAACCATTTATATTATTTTTACCATATTATAATAATAATAATTTTTTCATTATTTATATTCTTATCTATAAGTTATTATCTTTTCTATAATCCTATTATTTATTTATTTCTAATAATTATTATTCCTATTATTATTCATATTTTCCTTATTATTATTTGTATTTTATTATTGTTGTTAACTAATGACTTATAAGATTATTATTACTATTTAAATTATTATTATTATTCTTATCTATTATTATTCCTCTTATCTATGGTTACTAATGTGTAGCGAAATTAATTTATTTTCAAGGGGTTTATACTATTATTCATCTATCAAGTTATTATGTTAAAATAAATAGAGGGATTAGCTGAATGCTATTTTTGTTAGATTATCAATCTAGGTATTAAGTTCCATATTTAACCTAGCTACAATTTTTAATGAGTACATATGCTATTATTCGTGGGGGGTGAGTAAAGGGTTCCATTTTTTGCTAATTTCTAAGCCTCCATCCCTATTAAGGTTTCGAGGGTGCTTTATGATTTCAATAGCTTCTCTAACCTTTCGCTTGAAATGGTGATCTTCCTTGGCAATGACCTTGGTGTCTTCAAGGCATATATGGTGATTAGTTTTACCAACATGCTCAACTAAGGCTGAAGAGCGGGTTCTTTCGTTACGGATATCTGCACTATGCTCTTTGAGCCTAATCCTTACGGACCTACCCGTTTCTCCTATATATTGATCCCCACAAGAGCAGTTGATGATATATACTCCTTTCTGCTGAAGATGCTCTTGGTTTTCCTTAACAAATTTCATTCTATGTTTAATGGTAGACCAGGGTTTGAACGCAGTATTTATATTTTTCTTTTTGAGGATTTTAGCTATCTTGTCTGTGACTCCTTGAATGTAAGGAAGGTAGGCATTAGAGGTAGGGGGGTCTTTCGTCTTGTTTATATTGCTATCAGATTTGGCCTTTTGAATAGCTTTGTATATGCTTTTATTATTGTACCCTAGGTTGGCAAATGTTCTTTTTAGGTAAGAAATTTCTTCCTCAGTATGGTTAATATCAGAAATTCTATAAGCTCTAGTGAAGAGGGTCTGTAGTACCCCCATTTTCTGGGCTGGGTGGTGGTGTGAATCAGCATGCAAGTAGCTATCCGTATGGGCTTTCTTTCTAAATACTTTGTGACCTATGGAACCATCATTTCTTCTTATGAGGAGAATGTCCAAGAATGGTATGCAATTATTTTCTTCTATCTCTATTGTAAATTTGATGTCTTCAGACATGCTATTAAGATGGTCCAAAAAGTTGTTAAGCTCATTCTCTCCATGAGGCCAGTTGACACTGGTGTCATCTACAAACCTAACCCAAGATTTAGGTTTTAATGGGTATGAATCCAAAGCCTTCTTTTCGAATTTTTCCATGAAAAGGTTTGCCACGATTGGTGAAAGAGGTGATCCCATAGCAACACCCAAAGTTTGTTCAAATATTTCACCTTGGAAAGAGAAGAAGGTGGAGCGAAGGCAGATTTCATCTAATTTAGCAGTCTGGGGGTCTGCTACTTCTTTAACTACCTGAATTGCTTCATCAAGGGGGATTTTGGTGAAGAGCTGGACCACGTCAAAACTAACGATTTTATCTTCGGGATCTAGCTTAGTATTTTTGATGTATTTGACAAATTGATTGGAATCTTTAATGTAAGAGCTAGTCTTGCCCACTAGTGGGGATAAAATGCTAGCGACATACTTAGCTAACTCATAGGTGGGGGATCCTATGGTGTTGACTATAGGTCTTAAGGGGACTTCTTTTTTATGAATTTTAGTGGCTCCATAGATCCTAGGGGTGATTTCACTATTAGGGGTCAATCGCTTTTTTAGTTTATCATCCAGATTGGTTTCTTTAATGGCTTTTTTTACCAGGTTCGTGATTTTGGAGATGGGGTTTTTCTTTAATTTCTTGTAGCTACCACTATTATATAAGTGATCTTTCATTTTTTTGACATAATCTTCATAATTCATAATGACAGTGGCGCCTCCTTTGTCAGCCTTCAGAATTACATTGTCCTTATTATTTCTAAGACTTTTTAAGGCTTTTAGCTGTTCAAGGTTTAGGTTTCTTCTAGGGGGTTTGGCTTTTCTTAGGATAGCGGCACACTCTTGTCTAATGAGATCTTTATCTTCATCCTTAAGTGACTTGATTCCGTTTTCTAAGTTGCAAATGATTTCTTCTAAGTTGCAAGTGATTTCTTAGTTGCCCATAGCGAAGCGTACTTCATGGCCTTAGGCAGGTTCGATGCAACCAGGGGAAATTGGCTATCTTTGAGTAGCTTCCAGGCTACTAGCATGATGGACAGTAAGGGCCACACATAGTTGAAGGTCTTGCTAAGATCCTGCGCCTCGCGGCAGTTCGCAAGGAACTCATCGCAAAGGTAGCACTTCCAATTAAACTGAACCCCCTCTACGTATTGGGCCGCTAGAGCTATGACGGGTGCCAGTACTTCATCAGAGCAACACTTTTGCATGACCTTCCCTGCCAATATTTGTGTGGCCACTTTGACCACAGGGTTGGAAATACTTGTAATCGCATAGTCGGGTAGCTTCTTTACTAATCCAAACTTCTTCTTCATGGCCTCCACAAGGGCTAGTTCATCTGCCTTTCCACCAAACATCATAGCCGGATTCTCCCTTGAATATGGTAGCTTTGTGATCCTATGGATTAGTCTATCAGTGATGGGTATTGGCTCCTCTAGATAAAGACACCCATCATGTACCAAGCACAGTAGCTTCTTTATTACCAGCAAGGTAATGGGTGTGTGATTGTAGTGTGGCACCCATAGCAGGTTGAGCAGGCCTGTCTTATCCATGCCTTTGAGCCACTTCTGCAATTCCAACGAGGTCATCCCGGTGGTTTTATGGAGGATGCAGTGCATCAGCTGGTCTGTCACCAAATGAGGGAATCGCTCAATGTCAGCTAAGTCCCAATCCTCCAATTTCAACATTGGAATTCATCCCAAGCGAGGTCCTTCAAAAGCAATCTTGTTCGGCAACAGAGGTTTGTACAAGGTTATGCTTTTAGGGCTTATCGATGTTCCTTCTCTTCCGTCATTCCATACCTCCATGAAGGTACCCAATTGATCTTCGCGTAGCCCTAACCTGAGGTCCAGACACTTACGCACCTCTATGGCTACATCACTATATAAGTTCCCAAGTTATCTTATGTGTTACCTAATCTCCCATGCATTTATTGTTATCTTCGCGTAATCCTATATTCTTGTTCGTGTTCAATTAACAAATATAATCGAATACATTCATCCATTAAATAAACATTATAATGTAAACCCAGATCATATCATAACATAATCAGATGCATTAAACAGAGACAAAATACACAGTGATTTGCAGAATACTTCTCTTTATTGATATCTCAAGTTCAGTACAGACTCTGTCCACCCTACGCACACAGCTGCAAGGGTCTGCGCACTCAGCTGTAGAGCCTCTACCTATGCTAAGATCCGAGAACACTTAGAAATTCTTACCCAAAACTCTTCTTACCACTCCTACTTTTCCTTAGACTCTTCTAAGACTCCCTTTTTATACAATCCCATGGTCTGCGAACCATGGGTAGATCTTTACAGCTGACATGAGACCTTACAAAACAAGGGTAGAAAACCTTTTGACATCTTTGCACTTTGCAACCACAAAATGCGGAGACTTTACATCTTTATTACAAAGTCTGGGTCTTCTACCCCAAAACATGGGCTTTTAGCCCTAAAACTACCTCTTGGGGGAACCTGTTCCCAACAATGGGTAGCACCGTGAATGGTTTGTTGCTTTTCTCCTGCCTCATCTAAGGGTTGTGCTATCACAATAGAAGATTGGGACCCAGGCAGAAGCTCTGGAGATTGCGATGAGATTGCATGAAACATTGATGCAAGATGCTAATATGGGGGTTCAATAGATTAACGTGTAGTTGTAGAGCATCTTCTTGGAGATGCAGAGTCTGAAGAACAGTAGAACATTTCAGCTAGAGGTGTGCAAAGAAGTTTGGTGCCTAAAATGCAAACGTCAAGGGCATGACAAAGATCACTGCCCAGTCTTCATGAATTATGTTGCAGCAGGAGCACCAATGCCTCTGAGGCTAGAAGCTCCAATAGGGTCGCGTACAGGGCCTGCGCTATGGTGTGTTATCTATCAGGTAACTAGAAAACATGTGACTGACAATTTCCATCAGCTGCAAGAATTCTTAGAGACACCACAACAACTCTTCTACAACTTCTGTCAATCGATGGGTCATGATGAGTGCAATTTCTATAGTTACAAATTAATGATGGATAGAACACCTGCATATACGGTGTAGGCATAAACCCAACCTCTAGACCAAGGTGTTGGGGGAGCACGAGGTGAATATCAGGGGCATGGACGAGGCCGAGGTGGAGGAGGACCTGGTAGAGGTCGAGGGCAGGTCATTTGTTATATCTGTGGGGGACCAAGACACTACACATGAGACTACCTGAATCTGATGCATTTGTCGTGCCGCTATTGTACTTAGTTTGACCATGCAATAGAGGATTTCCCAATATATAAAGCCAAGATAAGTGAGAATGGGGTGCATCCTTCGCAGTCGACTCAGAACCTGGATATGATGAGGGTTGAGACTCACAAGGAAGATCTTAAGGTAAATATTGTGCTGCGGAGTGGAGCAATGACTGGCGAAGATAATGGTAAGCAGCATGAAGAAGGTGAGTGGCTCTGCAAAGTGCTAGAAAAAGAAACCGGGTTTGATCTAGAACACGTAAGAGAAATGTTTATGGAAGTGAAAAAAAATATTCATTGAGGCCTCTACCTTGGGAAGTTAGGAGAAGTCATTTGAAGAAATGAACCAATCCATGATTACCACCTTCTTAGAAACCTATATGAAGTTGTTGCACAATAGCAAGGTTGTGAAGGGACTGCAGGAGCTAGTCAATGGGTACGTTGGAAAGGAAACTACTACTGAAATATCACATGTAGTAAAAAAGATTGGCAGGCATAAGTCAAGAATGGGGTATGAGATGAGGCTCAATGCACAGATAGGAGAATATGAGATGGATCAAGTTATTCTAGATCTGGGGTCAAACGTGAATTTTTTACCTAAATAAACATGGGAGAGAATGGGGAGACCTACACTATAGTGGTCTTCAGTTCAGTTAAGGATGACGAATCAACATAAAATCATCCCAATGGGGAGGTTGCAAGGGATAATGGTTAGTATTGAAGGCGCGAGCGCACTAGCTAATTTTGAAGTGATAGAGACTGTGGATGACAACAATCCATACCCCACACTCCTTGGAATCGATTGGGCCACTAATATGAATGGGGTAATCAATTTGAAGAAGTGGAATATGATATTTGAGAAGAAATTACTCCACATAGTGGTGCCCTTGGACCCTGCAGAAGGACCATGCTATACCGAACCAGTATGCAATTATGAAAGTGATAACGATTTGGACTAGATTTGCAAGATAACAACATGAGATCAATATTGGGTGAATCTAAAAGCAGATGGATGTATTGCATGGGACTACGAAATCCTTGCACATTAGATTCATACGAAGAACTAGAGCACTAGCAGAATCGATTGCATGAAGTATCTACGTTGCGCTGTGATATGATGACCAAGTTGTTGCACTGTGTATCAGCAAAGGTAAGAAACCTACCTTACTATGATGGTTTAATTGATGTTGATCACTTTTTGAATGAATTTGAGAGAGAAGTGCTAGGGAAGCATCCCTTCTATGCCCTGGACTGGGTGCTACGTGCTACACCTGCGAGATGGTGGGCACACACAAGGATAGTTTTGATGATTGGCGCATATACAGAAAAATGATGAGAGTGCAGTTTGGTCACCCACAAGTGCGGCTAATAGAAAAATATGCTGGGAGGAATGACCCACATGACCACTTGGCCAGGTGGACTAAAGTTTATGGAACAAAGCCTCAACCTGAATGGGTGAAACTATTCTGCCATACTTTAGATGTGATACCGATGAATTGGTACTTGGATATAGAGCTCCGCCATGGCACTAAAGAATGGGATATTCTGTGCCAAGGATTTTTTGTGACGTTCAGCTTTGAGGATGAATTTGAGTGTATCGATGAAGCGTTGCAGGAGGTCAAGACATTGATTTTCAAGATACTGCAGGATCCTCTAGATTTGATTCAACTAGATTGGACCACCCAGCTGAGCCACGCACTGGAGTGCTATAATGTGACTATTGAAGAAGAAGATGAGGTTATGAGGAATTATTAGTATTTTGGAGACTAAAGGTCACCGCAAAGTTGAAGGACCACAATTAGAGAATCAAAACATAACCATGTCACTCAAAACTAGACAAGTAAACATTGGCACGGAAGCGGAGCCGAAGTTTGCAAATATTGGAGACTATTGGGATGATGCAACAATAGATAAGGTTGCCAAATTACTCCGCGAATATCAGGATCTGTTTCCCATGAAGTTTTCAGATTTGAAAGGGATAATAGGAGATGTGAAGCCACTTAAGCAAAGACCTTACCACCTCAATATGAAGTACAAAGAAAAGGTCCACTTGGAACTAGATAAAATGCTTGCAACAAACATCATTGAACTAGTACAAGAGTCTGATTGGTTAAGCCCAATAGTAGTTCATGACAAGAAATAGAAGGATGAGATATAGATATGCATAGATCTCATGAAGTTGAATGACACTTGTGTGCATGATACTTTCCCAACTCTATTCACTGATGAGGTGTTGGATAATGTTGGCGACCAAGAAGCATATTCATTTACTGATGGGTTCTTAGGGTACCATCAGATCAAGATCACGCCAGAGGATAGGAGTAAGATGACCTTCGCAACTGAATGGGGATGATTCTAGCATATTGTGATGCCTTTTGGGCTGAAGAACGCGTCGACAATCTTCTCGTGCATAGTCATCACAACATTCAAATATTTCATTGACAAATTTCTTGAGGTATACTTTGACGATTGGACAATGTTTGGACTAGTAAAGTGCCATGTAGCAAGTCTACGCTTAATGTTAGATACATACTAGAGGTACTAGATCTCACTTAATCTGAATAAATGTTTATTCTATGTCCCCTTTGGGATCTTGCTAGGTCACGTGGTATGCAGACAGGGCTTGATGGTAGACCCTGCAAAGATCATGGTTATAATCAATTTGCAGGCACCAAGAAGTGTGAAAGAGCTACGCACAACATTGGGGCATACAGGGTACTATAGAAAGTTCATCAAAAGCTATGCCCAAATCACTGCACTGATGGAGAAATTACTAAAGAAGGATGCTACATTCTATTGGAAAAGGAATTTCAGAAGAGCTTAGATGTACTCAAAGAGAAAATGGTCATTGTGTTGATCCTAGTCTTCTCGGATTGGAAGAAGGAATTTCATGTCCATGTGGACGCGTCATGTATTACACTGGGAGTAGTACTGACACAAGCCGGTGAGTGAGAATTGGATCATCCCATAGAGTTCGCAAGTAGGAAGCTATATAAAGCTAAGAAGAATTATTCAACAACTAAGCGCAAAGGTCTGGCTATGGTATACGTGCTCCAGAAGTTTAGGCACTACTTGCTAGGTCAACACTTTAAGATGTATACAGACCATTTTGCATTGAAGTACTTGGTGAAAAAGCCTGTGTTAGGGGGGGGGGGAACTATGCAGATGGTTATTTCTATTTCAAAAATATGATTTTGAAGTTATTGTGAAACCAGGATGATTGACTACTGGATCGGATCATCTTTCATGCATCGAAACAGGAGAGGAGCCTACTAATTTGGAGGAAGGACTACCTAACGCAAAACTCTTTGTGGTGCACATCACGGACAGTCACTTTGAAGATATTATACACTTCCTGATGATGGGAACGGCTCTAGAAGGATATACTAGCCAACAAAAGAAGGAATTAGTTGTGCGCGCACTTGTATAAAATGGGGTCAGATGAAATACTACGACATTATGTGCCAGAATTTAAACAAAACAACATCCTTGCTAAGGCCCATGGACAAGCCACAGGAGGACATTATGCGGGAAAAGCGACAACACAAACATTCTACGCATTGGGTTGTGGTGGCCAACACTACACAAGGATTCAAAAGCATATTCTAGGGCATGTGATGCATGCCAAAGTACTGGAAAACCATCGCAGAGGGAGGAGCTATCACTGGATCCGCAGATATCATTATAGCCCTCCGAGAAGTAGGTGATTGACTTTGTGGGACCAATTCATCCTCTAGCAAAGAAGATGGTGTGTGGTACATCATAACC
The DNA here is from genome assembly GCA_000404065.3 of Pinus taeda. Classification (NCBI taxonomy): domain Eukaryota; kingdom Viridiplantae; phylum Streptophyta; class Pinopsida; order Pinales; family Pinaceae; genus Pinus; species Pinus taeda. The sequence continues at coordinate 67,147 of APFE031534130.1, read as the reverse complement.
ACAACTGAGTATTTATCCAGATGGGCAGAGGCGTAGCCTGTGAAGAAATATACAAGCATGACAACAACAAAATTCATCTTTGAGTACATGTTGACAAGGTTTTGTTGTCCAAAAATTTTAATGAGCAATCGCAGTCCACATTTTCTTAATGAAACGATCAACGCATTGACAGAAGAATTTCAGGTTTACCATCAGTAGAGCATGCCATATCACCCACAAGCTAATGGCATGGTAGAAGTGTTTAATAAGATCCTAGAGAACACACTGACAAAGGTTTGCAATACAAAAAGAAATGACTGGGATGTGCGCATACCCGTGGTTCTGTAGGCTTACAGAACAACTTGTAAGAAGCTAACTCGACGAATGCCTTTCAGGATGGTTTATGGCGTTGAAGCTGTGATGCCCATGGAATACATTGTACCTAGTCTGTGCATAGAGGCATTCATAGGAATGGCGGATCGTGGAGCCATGGAGGAAAGGATTGCACAGCTGGCAAAATTGGAAGAAGACAGATTTGTTGGCATTATGATACAAGTGTTGTCCTTGATGGCAACTCACTCACAGGTCAATTCAATTTTGGTAAAAGGAAACTCATAGTACAACAAGTATATTCAGAGGTAACATGACAGTGGTATATAAGAATAGGAAGATGGAATTGAGGTCTACTGATCAGAATAAAGAAGGTAAAGGAAAAGGCTGATGAAAAGAAATTTAAGAAGTATACGCAGGTCCACTTAGTCAAAACAACGTATACACGATGGTCCATAGAACAAAAATAGCGTATATGTATAACACACTCCCATAGGAAGAAAAGTGCATACATGTTAGAAAACCAAGGTTTTGGTCTGAGTTATTTGATCTGTGGTATTAACCCTAAGTATTTGGTCCATGGTATTGACCCTAGGTACTTGGTCTAAGGTATTGGTCCTAAGTCGTTTTGGTCTAAGGTATTGACTAAGGATCTAAGTATATAAGAAGGAGAAGATCAAGGGCTAAGTACGGAAGTAATGAATATCTTATGAAGGGTTATGTGCAAGTGTATGGGTTTCTAAGGAATACTTCTATCTAAAGTATATTTTATGCTGCAGGGGCTATGTTTGTAATTTGATTTGAAATACTTTGTGCACATTGAATTCAATATTGGATCAGGATCATGAGATCTGAAATGACTTATTATTGAATCATCTGATATCGGGCTAGATCTGATTATGTACACATGTTTTATTCTTTAAATATTGTGATCTGGGTTTGTTTGAAGTTTAGAGGTGCGGTGAAGTTATGAAGTAAGTATTTGTAGATCTGTACGCTGGTTCGCTTTGGCGAAGGTGCGTATACACACTAGTTTGACTCTTCCAAGTAGTGTATGCAAAAGAAAATCTTGATGTTCAAGGATGACTAATTTATCAGATCAGTGCTACTATTTTACTATTATCTGTCAATGAAGTCTTCTTAGATTTGAATGTAAAACTGAATGAATAAGGGGTTTGATATTTGATAGATTGATTGTATAAGTAAGAAGAAGTGATCTATGTTGCTTCTTATGTAAAGCTTTGTAAGTTAACAGTAGATGTTTAGTATATCACTGGTTGGTACAGACTTGGTTCAAAATTTTATGTTTGTAGTAGCTTTGAAGGTATACGTATGTTTTATTAATGGAAGTAGCATATACACCCAGTTTGGGTTCAGCCAAGTAGCGTATACAGTCTGATGTATGGTTTTTGAGGTTACAGCTAGTTATGAATGATGATGTAGGTTTCTGGGTTCAGCAAAGTGTTCTGGTGTCAGTGATCTGATTGTTCAGATTAACTGAATGTTGGTTGATGCAGTTTAAGTTTAAAAGTTGTTGATGGGTCCAGTATGAAAATTGGAAGAAACGTGGCCTTCAGATTGTGGTGTTGTGTTCCAGGAGTATCCAGTTTGAAAATTCATGAAACGTGGTCCCTAGAGGAAGAAAGAAGGTTGTAGCCTTCTGTAGGTTGATGCCTACGTACTAGTAAACAAATTGGCTAGTACAAGAGCTAGGGGGTTGCAACTCCCTTCCAGTAGAAGCTATAAAATGAGAGAAGGTTTTAGCCTTCTACAGGTGGGTTCCTACGAACTGGTATGAGCCTGCACCAGTACAAGATTGTAAACAGATTTTCTTATTATTAAAAGAAGACAGAGACAACAGCAGCAGGTGGTTATCACCCACATTGGGTTTCCACCTTAAATCTTGGTGTTCATGTGTGTTGCTTATGTGTGATGCTTTATTCTGTTTTTATTGCACTATCTAATATGTTACTGATGCACTGGTTTAAGATCAACACATGATAAATTGTCTAAATGACAAGTTCTCTGGATATACGTTGGTTTCTCTAATCACAGTTGCATGTACATGCTAGTTCACTTCACTAAAGTAGCGTATATAAATTTATTTGGGAAATAAAATTATTGATCTGATAATATTGATCCCCCCCCCCTCGTAGTATTATTTCCAATAAGATTTCTAGCTAGATTCCATCTGCAAGTTCAGAAAGAGTGTGAAAAGGCATGGCATGATCGACACATCAAACTGTGCACCTTCAAGGTAAACGACTTAGTTTTATTATATGACAACAAGTTTGATAAATTTCCAAGAAAATTTCGAATGCATTGGCTGGGGCTCTATGTCATTAAGGAGATTACAGATGGTGGAGCAGTTTAGTTAGTGAAGTTGAATGGAGAGTCATTCTCAGGAAAGGTGAATGGTAGTTGATTGAAGCCATACACAGGGGATCCGGCCAAATGACTATATGGAGGAAGCAAAGTTTTAGCGCTATAGGCAGCTAAAAGGAGGCATGGGACTATAAACTACATTGTCCGAATTGTAGAGTTGGGCGGTTGGGGTACTGCGCGGAATGGAGGATTGTCACAATGCCAACAGAAGCATAAGGGGAGTTGTACTATTGAAGGAGAGACTGCACAGGGCAATCGGAAAGTGACCATGATGGTCACTATTCATGACTTGACTATGGGAAAACAACTAGATGGAGTGAGGGGGGGGGGTGGCATTTAAGTCAGCATTTAAGAGAAAGATCTTTGAAAATATTCCGCCAATCTCACATTTATGAAAGGATTTTGGGGGGAATGGTCGGATTTGAAATCGAACTTTCCTATAAATTACAAATGGCTGCCCAGTGAAAAACACTTGGCATTTTGAGAATTGAGGTGTTGAGCTCTCAAGCGCACATGAACCTTGACTATTTCAAGGCTTTGGTAGTGAGTTTGGTATTTGAGAAGCTGCCTAAGGAAACTCAAGAGCTCTTGTCTAGCATCATCTCGGCACCCGTAGAAACCGTAATTGCTGGAGAAGCAACTGCAGCTAAGGGATCTTCCCCGGGGGTAGCAAGTGTCGAAGTGCCCAAATCACCAAGGTCGCCTAGGCCGAGGCCTATGTCACCTATAGAGGGGCCTAAAGAAAAGAAGGACAAATAGACAACGTTGTAGCTGGTGTGCCTGTCACCCAAAAGACATCCGCAGAAATAAAATCCCTCTCCACAGGAGAAGGGAAAGGTAGTAGACCTGGAACCTAAAGAGGATGACGAAGAAATCAATATGGGTAGGGAAAACGTTGACATGGGGGTAGAAGACGTTGACGTTGAGGGGGCAGAACCATTCTCCAAACTGCTTGAATACATTCCTCTGCGCCAAGGCAAGGCAAAGGTCCCAAAGGACATCGATGAGAGAAAAATCATGCTACATACCCCATTGCTATCAGACAAGATCACATTTGAAGGACTGTGCCTAACGTGCATCCCCCATTTAAAGTTGGAGGATTGGGATTTGGCAAATACAGAGCACTTTCCCCACTTGGCAATCGATATGTTCATGCACCACGTCTTCTATAAAGACTCTAGTGTGACCGCGTTGGAGCTGCAATAGTGGATAAAAGGAGTGGGCAAGGCAGGACTATTAAACCTGCTATGGGTGCCACATTACCACCGCACTGCCATAAATTTGATAGTGATCAAACAACTGCTATGCTTGCTGCACGACGGGTGCATGTGGTTAGGAGAACCAATACCGATCACTGACATGCTAATCCATAAGATAACTTTGTTTCCGCATTTAGGTTTGAATCCAGCCATGGCATTTAGCAGCAAGATAGGTGAGTGCGGCCTTGCCGAGCAAATGAAGGATAAGTTCAAGCTCACCAAGAAGTCATGCGGCTACTCCATTTCTAGCATAATTGACCCTGCAATTAAGGTAGCCACCCATATGCTAGTTATTAAAATTATGAGGAAGTGTCATACAAACAAATTGTCGAATTGGTCGTCTCACTAGCAGCCCAATGCACGGAGGGCGTACAATTCAACTGGGCGCGCTACCTCTGCGGCGAGTTCCTTGTGAAGTACAGAGAGGCACAAGACCAGAGCAAGACCTTTCATTATGCATGGCTGCTACTGTCCATAGTACTAGTTGCATGGGAGTTACCAGAGGATAGTCAGTTTCCTTAGGTCACGAAAGATTTACCGGAAGCAGTGAAGTCCGTTTCACTATGGGCCACCAAGGACCCCCAAAGGGTCAGGGACAACACGATATTTTGGATCGTGATGGAGATGAGCATTAACATGGCCATCAATCAAAAATAGTGGTTGTCACCGATTTTATTCAAGCAATTGTTCGAATATGTGGAGTTCAAGGAGAACTTCCATTGCGTTTCCATCAGAGCATGAAAGGACCCCGAGGAAAAATGGTATGATCTTCCATACCTGGCAATGAATGATGCACTCGCCATGGTCCTTGAGAGTTGGCTAGTAGATTGGTGCACGGCTTCAGACTTATCAACCAGGTCTAGTAAGTTTGTCGTGAAGCGCAAGAAGGAAGAGGCTAGGTTGAACATGGAATAGTTGGCAGAAAAGAGGAAGAAGGAGGCCAAGGATAAAGCCAAAGCAGAGCATGCAGCCAAACCGTAGGCAGAAGGGGAGGAGGAAGAGGATGAATGTGACTCTAATAGAAGTCAGAATTTTCCTTCCCTAGAAATAGAGGAGGAAGAATAGTGGTTAGAACAGTGAGGAGCAGACCCGGAGACTACTCCATTTTGGGTTAAGCGCAAAAGGGAGCAGGAGAAGGTAGGGCCACGGAAGAAGTCCAAGGCATGCAAAACATCCCTCGACATAATCACCTTGACATAGAGTGATTTGAATGACATCGACAATATAGTGAGGGATGCGACAGTGGAACTGCTGCAGTAGTTCGAGCAGCAACAGAAACAAGCATTGGGCGCCATTCAAGCTAGCCTGCGTGAGATGCAGATCCAGGTGTCATAGGTATAGACTAGTGGGGCGAAGTAATGCAACATCAACAAGTTTTCCGTCGAGAACTCTAGAGGCAGCAGAAATGGTGAGCACACTGGATCCCCGGGCCATATTGCTGCCAAATAGAGTGCTAACTACCGAAGAAGAAGCTGATAGGGCCACTGTTAGTGCCCTCAAAAGGGTTTGGCTAAACTTGGTGCTTCCAAGTGAAGCCCTTCACACCCTACAAGATGGTGCGATCACGGAACTTTGGGCTTGGGAATAGCGTGCACTGAATGTTATCAGTGAGAAGAAGGTGAGCAACGCTTAGAAGGCTGTACAGAAGAAATATGCCATTGATCTCCTTAAGGCCATCATGGAAAAGAATGAGCACATGAATGCCGTAGTGGCTGAGGCATGTAGGACTGTTCTAGAGCTTAACATCCTCGAAGATGTGCCAGTTGATGCAAGGATTTGGAAGCTCACTGCAGGTGTGCTCAAGGCACGAATAGGGATTGCTAAGGTTCAGTTTGAACTAAACCTTAAGATCATGGAACTTGAGTTGAGGCCCTAGCCTTCAACTCCACCAAAAGTTAGAGAGAAGTGCAAGACCACTATCAAATATGTCATGGTAGCTATCAACACCACAATGAAGGATTGCACTGCGCTCTTTGAGCAGATGCTCAAATTAGTTACCAATATGTAGGAAGGTCCCAACCTGCAAAAACTAGAAACTGAGGCATGGGAGTTACAGTAGAGTTACGATGAGGTCAAAGCAACGATGTGCATCATCAGTATCACATAGGGGTTGGCGAGGCTGGAGGAAGAAAAGGCACTAAAGGAACAGGTGGATGCAGCTCAGTGCAAGGAGGTAGTACTGAAGGCCAAATTGGGGCCTTGACTAGAGGAAGCCTATGTACTCACTACCTCCATTGAAGCAAAATTGGCTAGTCTTCAGGTGACACAGTAGAAAATCCAAGCAGATAGCATAGAACCAGTGAGGGAGTAGTTGCTCAAGAAGGCTAAGTAGGCGACGACGCAGTGTACTGCCGAGGTTGCAGTCATACAAGTGGAGTTGGTAGGTCTTTGTGACAAGATCTTTGCACCAGCCGAGTGACTTGAGGCGAGTCATTAGATTTGTGTTGGGGGCCTGTTCGGAATGGGTCCCCTAGGGTACATTTTGGGGTTAAAAGCCCAAGTTTTGGGGCTAAAGGCCCAAGTTTTGTATAAATAATGTAAAGTCTCCACATTTTGTGGTTGCGGAGTGCAAAGAGGTAAACAGTCAGAAAGGGTTTCTGCCCTTAGTTTAGATAGCTTGTGTCAGATTGATGAGATTCACCCTTGGTCTGCAGACCATGGGAATGTATAAAAAGGAGTCTTAGAAGAGTCTAAAGGACGACAATTCTTAGTAAGTTTTTGGTAATTGATTAAAGTAATGGGTCTGTGAGAGCTAAGAGCAAAGATTCTTAGTGTAGGAAGAGGCTCTGCAGCTAAGTGCACAGAGGCTTAGGGTAGAATTCTATAGCTAAGTGCATGGACCCCTGCAGTTGGGTGTGCAAGGAAGTTAGAGTATGTACTAGAGATTTGGACCATCAATAAAGAGAATTATTTTGGAGATATCTGTGTATGAGCTATTTTACTTCTTTTATGAATGTTTGCAGTTATGTCATGTTGAATACTAGGTTTATGATTTAATGCTATATTACTGCATGCATCTATGTGTTTTACTTTGTCATATGAACGCAAGTAAGAATATATGTTTACGTGAAGATAATCATAGTGTATGTTGAAGTTAACCAATACTTAAGCTAATCTGGTTAGACATAGAAGTAAGAGTAATTACAGAGGCTCTTAAGTGTTTGAATTCATTATTTAGGGTCAGTGAAGGATGATCGAAGACCTTTGCGAAGGTCTCAATGCTGAATAAGAGAAGTAAATTGATAATCCCTAAAGGGCTCATAGGTCTACACGAAGGAAGGGTTAGGGTATAAAATGACATCAGAACTATCTCAAGGTGTGGAAACTTGGTTCTTCTATCCCCCCATACTTCTTCGAGTGAGACTCCAGTCCCCACTCTGCGGATTGATGCTGAAAGGGCCAATAGTGTAGTGATTTTCTTGGCTAATTAACGTTGAATCTAGGTCACGGACCATCAAGTCAATAGTAGCCAAAGTAGGTGAAGTTTTTAAATCCCCAACCTCCTTAATGATTTGGAGTAGGTAGAAGCTCCCATTTGGCGAGATGAATGCTTGCCTTGGATTTTTTCTTATCCAAAGAAAGTTGAAATTGACTTGACAAATTTTGTTCATAATAGATTTCAATTTTTTTGTGAGAGTTATCCAGTAAATAGGTAAACCCTCAAGGACAACCTTTAAAAGTTTTTTCTTACCACCTAGAGAAAGCCAACAATAATACCAATGGTTGATTCTTTTTTCCACACACTTTACAAGCCAATTTCAGTCATGTAGATGGTAACAATTGGTCTTGATGCAGAAACCCAAATATATGAAACCATCATTTAGGGAGCTCATTTTGAAAGGAAGGAATTTAACCACATCTATATTGACCTACTACTGAGTGTGGTAGTATAAAAGGAAGAATTTGTTATGCCTATTTTCATACCTGTAGTAGAGCATAAAGAGAGAAAGATATGAGAGAAAGATTTCCATTCACTAATTGTTCCTTCCCCAAAAATTAGGACACCATCAACAAAAAGAAAGTTGGAGACAATAAAATATTTGGTAATATTGATCCCTTTGATTTTTCCTTCTCTTTTAGCTTGATTGACCATCAAACTGAGGCTTTCGATGATGAGCAAGAAAAATAGAGGGGATAGTGGGAACCCTTTTATAAAATGTAACTAGATTCAGTATTCACAATGACATGTAATTATGATCTTTTTAAATGATGAAATAAAGAGAATAAATTTATTTTTGTAATGAATTGCTTCATGGGTTTCATGAGCAAGAGTTTTTATTCTATATGGTTTCCATTGAGAGCCTTAGGATTTGTCAAATAGTTAATGTCATGTATGAAGATATGTAAAATATATTCTAGTCTATAGGACTGTAAAATAGCCCTTCAAAGATAAGCACAGTTCTCATCTTCATGTCAGCTTCTAGAAGGAACAAATAACACAATTCAGCTCACAAATAAGAGACATCCCTTCATTGAATACATGTCATCTTATTTATGGGACAAACTACTATAAATACATGACTAGGATCTCTGCATTTACACAGTGCAAAAGTTCGGATTCCTATGAGATTTTCAGAAATTTTCTCTGAGATTTTTGAGTGACAGTGATAGAGACAAGTTGGGATCTCGGGTGGCCTAATGAAGGACTACAGTTCAGATAGTTCATAATTTTGTATGTCTCTATGGAAAGTGGTAAAATGAAGCTCGAACATGTCCCTTTGTGATTTTGGGTAGATAGGGATAGTGAGAAGTTTCAGATCATCCTTGAGATTCAGATGACTAGTTTGGAGAAGAAGTTTTGGTACCCTAAACAAAGAAACACAGTTTGAAGAGGAGGCTACAGTGAGGTGTGAAGTCTAGGAGCTATGTAATTCGGATCACAGTGAATAAGTGACAAGTTTGCAGTATACACAGTGATGAAGTCTCACCATAGTGTCACAATATCAGTGGAATCTCAGTAAGGGTCTTGATGCTATATTTGTGCCATCATAGAAGAAATATCTCAGTAATATGACAACATGGAGTTCTTACAGGTCGAAGTGGAATAAGATTCAAGACGAACGGTGACTATTAAGAGAACCTGTGTCTTGGTGTTGGAGTGGCTAATAGGTAAAGGGTCTTGGTCTTGGTATTCTCCAATTGGAATCTCTATAAGAAGAATTTGTGCGGGTTTTCCTCTCATAGAGTGAGAGGTTTTGGCCCTGGCTCATAGCCTACATGTTATGTCTCTTATCTATTTATGTTCATGCATTGGTTAATGTTTGATGAAGAAGAACACTAATAATCTAACATGAAGAAGATCCTATTCTAAACAAGTAAAAAGCAATCACAAACAAACACTAATAGAAGAGAAATCACCTAATGCTAATGCCGTATATTTCTCAACATGGTATCATAGCTAAGGTGTTGAAGTCAAAGGAATGGAATCTAATCAAATAGACACTCAAGGATCGAGTTTCAAGAAAGGCATCAAATCAAGTCGAAGGTTATCAAAGAAAAATATCAAGATCTAAATTGAAGGATAAAACCCTAGATCAAATAATAAGTCTACAACAATAAAAGTTTTGAATCCTCTAATCATCATCAAAATACCACAAAATCCCTCATCCATTTATCTACAAATCAAGGTAGCTCGAAGGACTTTAAAGATGAAGATCACATCATTTGAACAAAGCCAAAACCCTAGCAGCAATTTTGTTCTTCATTCATTCAACAAAGTAGTCAAAGTATCTTGAAAGAAAGAAGGCATTATCATATTCAAAGCTATGACGCAAGTTCCCTATCATTCAAGAAAGGTTCCTCTCCTTGCCCTTGAATAAGATCATCCAAGGCAGAAGTAAATACATATTCTTCAACCATCATCAAAGTGATCAAGTAGAAGATATCATCTTCACTTGTCAAGTAATTGTATTTCATTCTTTAATCAATTTAGTAAAATGACTTCATGTTTGCAAGGAGATCGATAAGTTGGATGGGTTATTGAAATTCCTTGCATGGAAAAGGAGGATAGATATAGTCCTCAAAGAAAGTGAATTCATTGAACACATCAATGGATAGGTCTCCTCTGAATTCATGGAAAGGGATTCTTATGGAAGGTCCCCTCATATATCAATATTGGAGACATCAACAAGATGTATATGATAAAATCATAAGAAAACTCTCTGAAGATGTGGTAAATAAGGTCACATGAATTAGATTTGATCTACACAACTTAGATCTGATCCACAAAAAAATTGAAGGTATCAAAGAATCAAGGGATATCTTCATAAGATCTCATCTACGAGATCTGGGAGAGATAATAAGAAGATAATCACCATTGATCTAAAATGCACTAACTTATGATCAAGGTCGATATCCATGGGGATAAGAAAGTTACCTCGTTCGACAACTTGTGATTTCTATGCAAGATAGAAGAAAACAAGTTGAAGACAAAAGTATTGAAGGTTAAGGACTCAAACATTTGCTGGAAGGAAAGGAAGTTTGGAAAATTCTAGTCCTTAGGAAAGAAAGAAGAGCATAGCTAAGATTCAATGACATGGAAATAAATACTATGGAATTTATAGGAAAGATTTATCTAATAGGACAATATCAAAAGAAAGAAAAGAAGCCCATATCATCGAAGAAGTGGAGGAAGTTGAAGAAAGGAAGTCCAAGAAAAGAGGAAGTAAGAAATCTCAATTTAGATAGTCTCCCTCACGAAAGTTCTTGTCATAGCTCCTAAACCTTATATGATATGGCTATAACATGATGCATCATGGAATCATTGAATCATTAGAAACAAGAGCTCATGGCATCACCATGGGAAACATAAAGGATGTCTGATAATCAACTTTGAAGGATATAGCTCTTGGTGACCTCATTGAAAGATAAAAGAAAGAAGTCATTTAGGATAAGTCTCATCATACATCTGTTTAAAAGGGAAACATCTCCTGAATAAGGATATTTGAGATGGAATCCTCATTGGAGGATTCACCAATCTAGAGAGAAAACAAGTGTTTCATTAGAAACTCCAATTTTTGGAGTTGATGGGATGATGGTATGATGACATTAGAGATGAAGCAGATCAAGGGGTTGAAGATATTTTCAATCGAGGAAGATGCTGAAAGAAGCCTAGATGACCTAAATGTAAATAAGGTATGTATGCTTGTATTTAATAGTATAATGTCATGTGATATGGTTGTAGGTAACATGGATCACTACCTCTATCTTGAGAAGCATGATCAAGGGAAAAGGATCTCCCCCTATGAAAGGATGTACGAAGGCATAACTCACACTAGGTGAAATCAACATAATATGTCCTCATATGAAGTATGAGGTGGTTGAATACAATTAAGGAACTCTGATTGGAAGCTCCTGGGAATGGACTATATGAATAAAGGAAGGAAGAGATCGTGAGATATGAAACCATGATAAAGGCAATCAACATCCAAAATACCAAGAAGAGTTGACTAGGAAATATCCCGGAAAGATATGAAGACTCTAATGGAAGTATGAAAAATATGGAGACCCTTGACAGTGGATATCTTTGGGAGATGTGTCAACATGTATGTAAGATATTGATACTTACAGAAAGATTTCATGGTGAAAGATCATCACAAAGGTAAGTTTTATTTTAATTGTTCATTGATTATTTTTGAACTAACATCTAGTTGGGCTTATGTAGTAATGTCAAAGGGAAGATCTACGAATGACTTCCAAGAAGACCATATAGAAGGATGTAATTTCCTTCCAAAATTATGGCATAAAAGCATAATGACATGAAGCAAAGCTAGATCGAAAATCTGATGGATCACTTTCTGATGAGTTTAGGACATGACTAACTCATGGACAAAAGTGATGGATGATCTATGTCCTATATAAAAGCTCCCAGAGTTGAAGACTCCTTAACAAAGAAGAAACTAATGACATCAAAAGAAGGAGCTCTTCAAGAAGATGGTTCTTTTATAATATCCACATGAGGAGCTACGATAGGTCCCTGGTTAAGAGGGAGCTTGAAAATAAGTTTCTCACTTGGAAGAAACTTGGAAAATTCTGAAGCAATGAGCTTAGGTACATTCCTTTGTGATAGGAATGAGTACATTACTTTAATGGAATAAAACCTCATGGTTTGAAAAAGGATAGATAGACACGTCATTTTGCTCTTCACCTGGGAAGACAAAATGGAGGATTGTGTAATAATTTGGCATCTGATGCTCTTTGAGGATGACATAGGACATCCAACAGTAAGAGTATTCATGGAGGATCGATATTCTTTGTGGGACTAGAGAGTCTAAGAAAATAATAGTCCTTATGGAGCATATCCTGAGTGAACTTGGGTGGGGTATGTTCCTAGAGAGACAATAATGAGTATGTCTATAAATCATTGGTCTCGCCAACATTGTGCTCTGACCTTGTGGAGAGATAGAGTTGTTAGTCAACACCTTGCTATATAACAATGTTGGTTGATATAATGTTATGCAAATGAGTTACAAATCCAAATTCTTCTTTTGAGAAATTATTCAAATTGAGAATGACCAAGTACCATTATGAATATCTTCCTAGTTAAGAGGGAGTGTTGTAAAATGTAACTAGGTTTGGTCTTCATAATGACATGTAATTATGATCTTTGTAAATGATGAAATAAAGAGAATAAAATTATTTTTGTAATGCCTTGCTTCATGGGTTTCATGAGAAAGAGTTTTTATTATAGATGGCTCCCATTAAGATCCTTAAGATTTGTCAAAGAGTCAATGTCATGTATGAAGATATATAAAATATATTTTAGTCTATAGGACTGTAAAATAGCCCTCCAAAGACAAGCACGGTTCTCCTCTTCATATCGGCTTCTAGAAGGAACAACTAACACAAGCCAACTCACAAATAAGAGACACATCCCTTCATTGAATACATGTTGGCTTATTTATGGGACAAACTACTTTAAATACATGGCTAGGATCTCCACATTTACACAATTCACAAATTCGGATTCCTCTGAGATTTTCAAACATTTTCTCTAAGATTTTTAGGTGACAGTGATAGAGGCAAATTCGGATCTCGGGTGGCCTAATGAAGGACTACAGTTCAGATACTTCAGAAGTTTGTATGTCTCTATGGACAGTGGCAGAATGAAGCTCGGATATGTCCCTCTATGATTTCAGGTAGATAGGCATAGTGAGAAGTTTTAGATCATCCTTGAGATTCATATGAATATTTTGGAGAATAATTTTTGGTGCCCTAAAAAGAGAAACACAATTCAAAGAGGAGTCTACAACGAGGTGTGAAGTCTATGAGCTATGTAATTCAAATCACAGTGAATGAGTGACAAGTTTGTAGTGTACACAGTGATGAAGTCTCACCATAGTGCCACAATATCGGTAGAATCTCAGTCAGGGTCTTTATGCTATATTTGTGCCATCATACAACATAGATATTGGTAATATGACAAAGTGAAGGTCTTACAAGTGGAAGAGGATTCAAGAAGAATGGTATCTGTTAAGAGAACATGTGCCATGGTCTTGGAGTGGCTAATAGGTCAAGGGTCTTGGTCTTGGTATTCATCAATTTGAATCTCTATAAGAAGAATTTGTGTGGGTCTTCCTCTCAAAGAGTGAGAGGTTTTGTCCCTGGCTCATAGCCTACATGTTGTGTCTCTTGTCTATTTATGTTCATGCATTTGTTACTATTTGATGAAGAAGAACACTAATAATCTAACATGAAGAATATCCTAATCTAAACAAGTAAAAAGCAATCACAAACAATCACTAATAGAAGAGAAAACACCTAATGCTAATGCCCTATATTTTTCAACAATCCCCTATCTTAGGCCTTTGGAGCTGGAGAAAAATCCAAAAGGGAAGCCATTAACAAGCACAACAAAATTTGCAAAAGTAGCACATCCTATAATCTAGTTTTTCATCAAACATTTCATTTCGATTTTGGAAAGCATCATTCTCAGAAAAATTCAATTGACTCAGTCATAAGATTTAGCTAAGTCCACCTTGAGAACCAGGGAGTTATCTTCTTTGTCTTAATAGAGTGAATCATTTATTAAGAAATTCCAATGCATCATGTATCAACTTTTGAGAAACAAAGCCAAATTACTCAAGGGAAACTAGATAAGACAACTTAGGCTTAAGTCTATTGGATATGACTTTGGCAATAATTTTATAGATCATATTACATAGGGAGATGGGGCGAAAATCCTAAATGATGGTTGGCTTGGAGAATTTAGGAATAAGGGAATTGAAAATAGCATTAATTGCACCAGAGACCATTCCCCTAGTTCTGGGTTCTTGGACAACAAGCAAAATGTCTTCTCCCATAAGGTCAAAAAAGGCGAGGAAAAGTTCCATAGTTCAGCGATCTAGACTGTGGTTTTTATCCTTTACAAAGGATTCAAGGAAAATTCTTAGCTCTTCCATAGTGACCAAGCAACATAGTTTTTATGCTTCTTCATTTGAGAAAAAAGTAGGGAAGTGTTGGATAACCTTAAGTTGATCCTTGAAAATATTATAGAGGTGGCCCTTGGCCACTGCCTTCATCTAATTCCGAGAGAAGTGAGTGTTTCCCAAACTATCTTGAATTTCCCAAATAGATTTTTTTATCCTTCGATAATTAGCAAAATTATGAAAGAACTTGTTTTTTTTGTTCCTTTCTTTTAACCAAATAGCTCTACTCTTAAATCTCCACTGAGCTTCTTATACTTTTAGAATTTGGTAATTTTTATCAGTTAAGGCAACAATATGTTGTTTAATGGAGGCAGGGAACCCTTTATGAAAGAATATGTCTTACGTAAGCTTTAGATTACAATTCAAATTTTTACTACAACTCATAGTCCTTGGCCCACTGTCTAACTCTAATTTTGAGGCTTATCATTTTTAGCATCCATAATTCCATGGAAGACAATGCGCCATTACTCATGAAACTATGCCACACTATGTGGACTAGAGATCTGAAGGATTTCTCCTTTAACCAATGGTGATTGAATTTGAAAGGGACCCTTGATGGGGTAGGATGGAAGTCGAGCTAAAAGAAAATAAGTGAGTGGTCAGATATGGTATCAAGAACAACCTAATACATATATTTGTTTAAGGATGTGGCCAAATCCTCAATAATAAAGAAGTGGTCGAGGCATTTAGCTATGCCATGCACTCTGATTCTTCCATTATTCCAAGGGGGAACCATAGGAGAGGGTTGAATATCTACCAGCTTAGAGTCCTGAAGAATATGGGAAATAATTGGGGCAAAAGGATCAAGACGTAGATTGTGACCCCAAACTTCAAAGGAGGAGGTAGTAAAGTTGAGGTCACCTGCTAAGAGGAGGGGACAGTCATTAAGAAAGACACATTAGTGAATTTGTGACCATAATTCTTCTTTATTATCATAGGGACCATAACAGTTAACAAGAGTGATTTCCTGATTCCATCTTTTGAGGAAGCCTTCCATGATGATCCCAACTGTGGATCGAGAAGGATGAAGGTTCACTTATAAGGGATTCCACATTACCACTAGTCCCGTGGAGTGGATAGTAGAATCCACAGTACAAAGAAGCCAATCAAGGAAGGATTTGTGTAAGATCCCTGACCTTTTTGTCAGAAACCATTGTTTCTTGAAAATAGATAATGCATGGGTGATGTTGTTCAAATAAGAAGCAAAGGGTACAATGTTTTGGAGGCTGTCTTAGATCCCTGAGATTTAAAGACATCATAATCATGGTAAAACCTTAGATGGGGGTAGCTCCATTCTGAGGGCCCTAGAATGGTTATAGGGTAGGGATTCCTGGAATCTGTCTCCCAAATCAACACCTTCTCTGGCTAGATCCTTTTTGTTAGGATTTTTCTTTTGGGTTGTAACATTAATGAAGGATGCAAGATTGAGGGTTTTGGGAATACTTGAAGGGGGAAAGGTATGGATAAGGGAGATAAGCAGCGAGTCTCAATAAGAGGGACGAAGGGAAGGAGGTCATAATCCTTTGGATAGGTCAATTGTCATGGCGGATGATCGTGCAACCTTGAAGGTGGTAAGGTCTGTTATGGAAAAGAGCATCATATGAGTAGAAGAAGAAAAAATACTTCTCAAAGAGGCTTGGAATAAGGATGATTTGGGAAAGTCCCATTCCCTAAGAACTTGGTTGATGTGGGTGTAAGAGGAAGGTGACAACTTATGAGGGTTGTAGAGAGGAGGGAAAGTGACAGCATCGATCTCAATAGATGAATAAGTATTTGGTGTTCCTCATTAAAAGAATCAGAATTTAAAGCTATTTTCAGTAGCAATAAGGAATCTTCAGGTGTCATAGGCTAGATATGCTTACCCAAGATTAAGTTCAAATTGGGATTAACAATGCCTATATAGCTAAGGGAACAAAGGAAGCTGTCAACCGCCAATGAAGTTTGTGTGCCCATATCCTTCCTAGAAGGGTTTCCTCATTGCATTGCAAACTAGAGAGCCTTGTTGGACCATCTGTACCACCTTTATAATGAGTTCCACCCTTCTCTATTGTGGAAACTAGATTTGTGACCTCATTCCAAAAGGGTAAATCTACTTAAACAACTTGTTGCAAAGAAGGAGACCCATTGTGATAGGATTTTGTATATGGTTGAGAGCGACTTGGGGGGATTGATTTTGATCTTGAGTGGTGTCTGTAGTTATAATAGAATATGGGTACCAAGTGATTTTTCTTTGATACATGAAATTCTTTCTCTGCTGTGCATATTTTGTCTTTCTAGCACCTGGAAGAGTCTCACCATTTTCTTTGAGGTGTCTGACCAGAAGGAAAAGGGTATACCTGAATGGTACCTTCCAGTAGTCTAGGCATTGAATGAATGAGGGATTTTTATGATGGATTGTGAGTTCAGTTGGTAACCCTAGTGAGATGTCAATTTCAACTAGCACCCGGAGGATTCTTTTGTCAAATGAAACTAAGGATTTTTCAACAAAATAGAAATTTTTTCCAATAGAGTTAGTCACCTGCATGACAATGTGACGCATCTAGAACTCCAAGGGAAAGGCTTCTAGCTTAACCCATAAATAATTACATTTTGGATTCTAAGTGATAAGATTGAAACCAACCTGCCACCTTTGGAGCCACAAGTATCCATGTTCCATTACCCAGGATTTTTGCAGTTCTATGCCTAGGTCCCCTTGTTCGAGAAAGTGAAAGTGATATCAACTACTTATTAAGAGGATGACCGTCAGGGTACACCCTAGCAAGGGATTCCACTTCTCTAAAACCCATGACTGGACTTGAGACTCTGAAAGTGATACATAGAAATTTTTCCCCATTAAAGCCTGAGTTTTCAGGCTAGCTACTTTGTTGAGATCAGAATTGCCCTCCATCATCAGAGATGGGTTTATTTCACATGAGATCCAGGATTTGGTTGGTTTCATTTGTTTGAAATGGATTTTGGGTGAGGGGAGGGAGTTGGAAAGGGGTGGAGTAACTTTCAACCAAGTATTATCATCTAACACAGAAGAAGAAAGCGATGCTCTGGGTGTCATGTCCAAAGGTAGGACCAAGAAAATAGCTTTCAATAAAATATTGATCCTGTGAGATAAGGGAGCCCGATAATTACAACCATGAAGGGTATGAACAATGTACACAGATCCCATGAAGACCAAACTCAATATGGAGTAGTTTGTAAGGGGATAAAAAAATAAAATGGAGTGATAAAATTTCTACATGGAGAGAACCGTGAAGGAAAGACAGAGTGGGTCCAAATTCTAGGATTACTTTCAAGGATAGTGCAAAGGCTGACCAGTACCACCATGGCTGGGGGATCCTGCTAGGGTTCCTACTAGGGATCTTCTACACTAGAAATGTATTATTATCACATTTTAAATATCAATATATCAAATACTTGTAAGGATCCAATTTTATAAAATGTAACTTTTTTAACATTTAATTCTATGTCATGTATTAATTCTTTCATATTAAATACTATTAAATAACCGATAAAGATTACACTTTAAAAAAATAGATTCTTTTCAGTACTTAATAAATCCATATTTAAAATAAATATATGCTAGTTTATTTCTTAAAATGTTGTCATATACATATCTACTTGCATTATTTATTTTTATTATTATAAACTAAGTAAACATTCTTCTTTTCCCATTTCCATAATCAAAATACCATCAAAAATAAACTTTTGTTATTGTTTTTTTGTAAGCTTAGGTAGGTCCTCCTTTTCTATTTATATAAAAACAAGCTGAATCCACATACGGTCAACAGGTGGCCTCAACTTGCCCAGTTGGAAACCAAGTCTATTGGCCACCTATGCATATTATACGCCATCGAAAATTGGTAAATTAACAGTATTTCTACCCAAGCTAAATATAACAAACTATTTATAAACCAGTTTTTAAACATGGTTCCCATAAACATGCATATATAAAGAAAACCAGCCGCTAAAAAAACAGTAACCTGAGATCATGAGCTCAGTCTATTCCTTGGGCTTGTCCTGGTTTGGGTCAACGACTGCTAGATCTTCGGTTGAGCCTTCGTTCACTGGTGTCATCTCCACCATACAGGGGATGTGTCTCTGTATACGATCAAGTCTCATATCCTATTTACAAAGTTGGAACTGTATGGTTTGCAAGTCTTAGGCATATCCCTGGTTATCAATGCCATCCCCATGGAAACTTTCTCCATTGCTTTTCCAACTAGCCTCTTCATTGGCCAGAACAAATGTAAAGTCTACTTATATTGAGACATCCAGCCTCTAGTTTTGCTAGGATCAAGAATGAGGTCTCTCCACTCTTCCATCTCTTCCTCCGAGTCCTCTTCCTTAACCTTGTCTTCCATCTCCTCAATAATTTTTTGATCCCTAGATCCATTTCTTTCATATAAGCCTTGGCTGCTTCCTTCATAGTCTCGTCCATGGGACATCTTCCCAACCTTTTGCCTAAGGTACCACTGTCTTGAGAGTGTGTTCCATTATTTGTCCTGCCTCTTCGACCATGACCTCTGGCTGCCCGTGCTATGTCTTCGCTCCCTTCTATTTGTTCACAATGTGCACAATACTTAGTCAGGATAAAACCATCATTATCCACCCAAATTCCCTTCATTTTTGAGGGTTCCTATCTACCTGCATTATCTCTCTTATGCCTGCACTCCTCTACTCCTAAGTACCCCAATGAACTTTGGATATTCCACCCCTTCTCCCTACTCCCTCTTCCATGTTTTTCTTTTGTGTTTCCGGGTATTGTCTCTTCGCAAATTCCCCATTCTCCCTCCTTAGGTTCCGAAAGGCTAACCCCCTCTCGAAGCTGCCCTAGGATAGTGAACCCATGGGTCTGCCTACTAAAATTTTCTCCCTTTCTACCTTGCTGGCTGACACCACTCCCTCTCTTTTCAGTGTTCCCCCCCTGGGAGGTCATCTCCTTCTTACTTTGGATCTTTCCCGGTTTCCCCTCCCAAACTCACTCCCTTTTGCTGCTTGAGCTTCCCTCCCCTACCCAGACTCCCCGTCTAGATAAATTTTCCATATTATTGGACCTCCCAACCTCACTGAAACTCTCTATTTTAACCTTTATATCCTTGGTCCTGAACTCAGTAGGCCCCTCCCTATTATTATCTATACCCCCTCTCCTTTCGTGCCTCAGAGTCGAGCTACCGGGCCCTTCTCTCTCCCGGTTCTCGCACTATTTATACAACAGAGCCTCTACCAAGGTCGTTCCTTCCCTCCCTACCCCAATTTTCTTAGCCCTCCCACCATACTGTAATTTGCTTTCCAAATTATAGAGCAGAGACAGTAGAAATACCCAATATTACGTTTCCTGTATGCTGGATGTTTGTCTGGCTTCCCCGTCACACTCCTTCTTCTTTTCTCTTTCACTCTGACCATCTTTCCTTCCTTACCCCCTCTTTCATGCTCCCTCACATCCACCTATTGTTCTATCATTCCTTCACCACTGTCCTCACCACCTCTCCTCTTCCTAACATTCCTCACACCACTTATCTCATCCACTCTACAGTACCTCTCCATGTTTTGCCTTACAATCATGCGACCTGCGATAAGTAGTCCTCGCACTTCCCAGCTTCTGAAAATGCCATTATGGCTTCTTACCCTCTCCGTCACCCCTATCAGGGGCTTGTTATAATCATTTTTATTTCAATTATTCATATTCCTCATCATTGGCTAATATTTCACTTAGTGGATCCATTCTGGTATCCCTTGGCTGACTAGGCCAGGTTCTTTCCATGTGTCCCATTTGTGGATTACTTCCCCAATTGGCTAAGAAATCGGTTGCTTTATTGCCTTCTCATTTAACGTGTTTGATTATCATGTAATCAAATCGTTTCATTATTTCTCCTAGCTCTTGGATGAGGCTTGCTATTCTCCAGCTGTAGCAAATCTTATTCCATGCCTTTCCATTATAAAGTTTCCTCATCATGTTGATTACCATTAATGAATCCCCTTCCACTTCCAGTTGTTTGTACCCAAGCCTTACAACTATTCTCATCCCTTGTCTTGCTGCCATGAGTTCTACTTCATTATTGCTCATCATGCCTCCATATGCCGCATACAACAATTGAGCCGTACCCTGGCTGTCTCTAAAGATGCCTCCTATTCCTGCATTACTCGAGTTGCCTTTGGAGGCTCCATCAAAGTTCAATTTGATGAAGCCCTCTGCTGGTCTACTATACTTCTTGGGTGATACTCCACTCATTCTCGTTGCTTTCCAGGCATTCGCTCACACCATATCCTTGGCTAGGTTAAGCTTTTTTAAGATTCTTGTTTCCTGAGGCAGGGTCTCCCAGTCTTCTTGGTGCCATTCATATGCTAATATGGTTTATCTTATATGTTCGATTACTCCTCTCCATACCTTCTCCAGTGTTGACTCCTCATTTTTAAAGATCCTTCTGTTCCTTTCCTTCCATATCATCCAAAGATTAAAACCTACGGATAGCCCCCATGCTCTATTTAGGACCGGGCTGATAAAGTGGCCACGTCCCCATTGTTGTACAGTCTCTTTTATGCTCTGTTGATTCCTATCCATCCGTCCAAAGACCTCATAGATAGCTTCCCATTGTCGTTGAGAAAACTGGCATGAGTTCAATAAGTGTTCTATATTTTCATTATCCTGTTTCCAAAGGCCACAACAAGATGGTCCCTGCATCCCTCTTCTTTGTAGTTGGTCCCATGTCAATATTCTGCCTTTACATGTTAGCCAAAGGAAGTGAGCCACTTTCGACCACCATTTGCTCTTCCATATTTGTTTCCATAAGTGATGGCTCCCTTCCCGTTCCTTTTCAGTCTTTAGATCATATG
Source organism: Pinus taeda (assembly GCA_000404065.3). Lineage (NCBI taxonomy): Eukaryota > Viridiplantae > Streptophyta > Pinopsida > Pinales > Pinaceae > Pinus > Pinus taeda. Next base: position 45,942 of record APFE031534130.1, on the reverse strand, counting down.
CCTCCTTTACCGAGAAAGTTCCTTTCATTGAGTAGCCCCATCTCAAAATATTTGGGCCTGCTCTAATTGTTATTTTTCTCGTTTCCATTTCTTTCATATAGAGCTCCTTCTGTTCTTCTTCTCTATTTTTCCCCCACTCTTCTGGGTTTTTCCAAACTATCCAATTCTCCTCATTGTTTTCATTCTTCTAGAAATATTCTACTCTATTTAATCCTGCATCTTTTGAAAACTGAAGAATACTTCTAAGTTCTTGCTTTCCATTTAATTTTTCTCGTTGTTACCAAGCTTCATCCTAGAACTTTGTTGTTTTTCCATTTCTTATTTCCCAAAAGGCATGGTTTGTGATTACATCCCTATTCTCATTGGCCAAGTTCCAAATGTTAGAGCCTCGGGATTTTTTTGTATGTCTTAATATATCCTTTGTTCTGTCTAGCATGTTATACTTCTTCATCCATATTCGCTTCCAGAGGTCCCCTCCTCCAGTAATCCACCTCCACCATAGTGTGGCTCTCATAATTTGGTTGGTGAGCTATGGATCCCTCAGTCCTAGGTCCCCTTCCTCCTTTTTTCTAATCATCCCTTGCCATGACATCAACACCCATTTTTTCTACTATTACGATCCTCCCCGTATGAATTTATTCAATATTTCCACCATTTTGGAGTAGGCTCCTTTCAAGGCTACCATCCCTGATAATTGGTAAATTGGTATGGATTGCAGAACTGCTTTTACCAATACCAATCTTCCTGCCAAGTTTATAGATCTGAACACCCAGTTGGCTATCCTTCCTTGGATCTTCTATGTAGTTTGTTACTAATTTACCATTTTTAAAGAGTTGATTGCGAGGGGTATACCTAGATACTTGGTTGGTAGCTCCCCTTCCTTAAATCCCAACATTCTTGAAAGATAAGATTTGACATTACCAGTTGTGTTAAAGAAGTAGGCACATGATTTCTCTTTGTTAATTTGGGTACCCGAGGCTTCCATGAATAGATCCAGGATGTCTTTCATCCTTTTTACTTCCCTAAGAGAAACATTACAAAATAACATAATGTCATCCACAAACTGCTGGTGGGTTATCAAGAGCTCATTCCTTCATACCCTTATCCCTTTGATTCTATCCTCCTGTACTTCCTTTTTGATATACCTTCCTAACCCATCTGCTGCAATAATGAATAGGAAGGGTGATAAGGGATCCCCTTGTCTGAGCCCTCTAATGGCATTGAAGGTGGATGACGGGGTTCCATTTAGGAGGATTGAGAAGACCGGGGTAGATATCATTGCTAGAATCCAATCTATCCATCTCATGCAAAACCCAAAAGCTTCCATAATTTTCCTTAGGTACTCCCAATTTAATCTATCATATGCATTGGATAGATCCAATTTAATCATCACTCATGCCATCTTCTTAGATTTTAATGAATGCACCACTTCTTGGGATACTATCAGACCATCTAGAATATGTTTGCCTTCTACAAAACCTGTTTGTTCTGGGGATATAATACTTGGAAGAATCGGATTTAGTCTCTTAGCTATCAGTGTAGAGATAACTTTATAAATAACATTACAAAGAGCAATAGGTATAAATCCTTACAGTTCATCTGACTTAGAGGATTTAGGTATGAGAGAAAGTAGGGTATCGTTTAGGCCTGGACATACCTTTTGGTTCCTTCTGGATTCTTCCACCACTGCTATGATGTCATTGCCTATAAATTTCCAGACAGCTTGATAGAATTCTGTCATAAAGCCATCCGATCCTGGGGCCTTATTTCTCCTCATTCCTTACACCACTTCCTCAACCTCCTCTGTCGTGACTACTCTCATTAACGCAAGGTTTTTCTCTCTAGAGATTAACTTAGGGATCTGGTTGCATATTCTGCGCGCTACCTCCTGTCATTCCTCCTGAGGTTCCATTAAAAGTTCTTTAAAATTCCTCACCAGGGTTTCCTCCATTTCCTCATGTTGGGTTTTTCGCTCACCTTCTTCATTTTTCAAGGAGAAAATTCTGTTTCTCTACTTATGTTGTATCAATGCTTTGTGGAAAAATTTAGTGTTTCTCTCTCCCTCCCTTAACCAGTTCACTCTTGACTTCTGTCGCCATAAGATTTCTTCCTGCTTCCTGTGTTCCTCTATTTGGCTGACCAATCTGCCCTCTTCTGCTACTAAGTCTTCACTTCTCCCTTCTCTTATAATTTCTTGTTGAATTTCCTTCATCTTTTGATTTTATTGTTGTTGATCCTTTATTATGTTCCCAAATTCCTGTTGGCTCCATTCCTTTGTTTTTTGCTTTATTTCCTTTAACTTGCATTGGAACATTTTCCTTCTATTCCTTCCCCTTTATTCACTCTGTGTCCACCATTCCTCTACCTTGCTTATAAACTTATGATCTCTAAGCCAGAAGGCTTTGTTGTGCTATACAACAATCCCCCATTTCATAAAATTTTACTTTAAAAACTATAATATGAAATGGGTCCCTTTTAGATTAAATTGGTATCAACTTATCATTCCTCAAAAGGTCCGGAAGCAAACAAAACATTATAAACCTTTTGAGTCAACATATAATCGGTCTTATAATAAAAAACAAATAATTCTTTATTATTGCGATAAAGTGATCGCAAGATCGCATATCGCAATAACAAAGGATCCATAACAAAAGACCCATTGGTTTTCCCCGATGCGACAAGCGCGAATAACTATCGGATATCAGGAAGGTAAGCAATCGTAACAAAAGGCCCCGCTCCTTGCGCCGATGTGATATCGCTTTCGGTGATCGGGGAGTGTAATATGCATGCAACTAAAAGCCCTCTTCTAAAAACTCCCGATGCGAATTAGCGATATCGCTATCAGCGATTGGGGATTCCGCAATGACATAAATGAAACTACTCAAGCATTCTTCCAATCTCTAAATGCGATAAAGCTAAGCGCGACTTTCAAAAAGGATTAATAAGGCTTGGGTATATTGTCTTAAATTATTATTAAAAGCCTTTCTCTTCCCGATAGTGATTCACTTACGATCAACTGCCAAAAAATCAAAGCCATGCTTAAATGAACTATTCGGGGAATAAAGGATATGATGAGCATTTAAATGATTGATAGGTTTAAACTGCCAATTAATGGAGCATTTATGCCAAAATCTCTTCAGAGATTGTATCCGCGGCAGTCTTATGTTAATCCTCCATTATTCATTGATTGACATAATTCTTTCATACTTAGTTTGCGCCACCTATTCTCTGCATTACGCTCATTTTATCTCCTGTGCAGAGCTCCTCCGAAGCAGCGAATTTAGGCCAAATAGGGAAGAAGTCTAAGAAATTTGGAACAACTTCAGCTTCCGCAGTAACAGGACAACATACTGTCGATCCGGGACCAAGTAAAAAAGGATTAATCTCAGACACCACATGTCTTGGTCTCGGTAATACTACTTGGCAGAGCATCTATAATCTGGTTGAGGCTGAAGAGCCTTAGGAAACATCGGTACAAGCTACAGCAAGCTCGAACCGGAAGTCTGAGGCTACCCTAAAGGATTTGGTCGATTCTTACCTACACCGGATAGCGGCTCGAGAGCAAATTCTTCCATACACAGATGTGGTAAGATGGGCGGTTGAGGAAATTCCAATTACAAACAGAACATTCTGCACTATCGACGGGAGAGTATTTGGTTCATTTTAGCCCAATGATTTGAAACAAATGTACCATTTTCCCGAACCAAAGAAGAAGTATAACAAAGCATTTCTGGAGAAGTTCAGAGATGAAAATGAAATTGAATCAGCACCTATACGGGAATGGAGATAGAACCCAACAAAACACAAGCATGAGTCCTTGGGTAAGTACTCTGTCGATTCCTTGTGTTCTCCTTATTGTTATGTTGGAGTGATGATGTGTAGGATTTGGGGGGTTGCATGATTCCTCAAAATTCTCCATAGAGATGGTACCTTTAATGGAAGCAGCATGTAATAGCGAAATAATGGATTGGGGGAATATATTATCTGATAAGTTAGCAACGGTTATTCTTGAGTTCAGAAACAAATCCCACGTTACTGATAGGTTCATTCCTCCATTTTAATTTAGTGCCTACATCTTAGATACTCTCTATTTTAACTCTGAATTTCCTGTGTTGGGGTGTAGATGGACTCCACAGGACCCCATGCCCATTCATATCTATCACCAGAAATTGTGGAAATCCCATTATAAACACCACCTATATCAAGTTTGCAATGGATTTATGTTGCCCATTTACTATGCAATTTTTGACAAACCTGCTCCTAAGATTTCCTCACAAGCAGAGATTGACTTGACAGCCTTAGGAACCTGGTTCAGAGAAGAAAAATTTACATATGTAAGAGTTTTCAGTAGTCATTCCAGGCCTCATGTCCTCCCCTTGTATATACCCGACAAACTATTCGCTCGAGAGATAGCATATCAGCTTACATCTGCAGGAGCTACAAAGACTCTGAGGAATTCAAAGAAGCAATTATGGCCTCCTTTTCCTCTAAGGTGTGGCATTTACACTCTACATGACTACAAGCATGCAGAGAAAGAAGCAGAGAAGATAAATATACTAAATCTCGCCACTCTTCCTAACAGACTTTTTGATCCAAACAAAGTCGTCTATAATGTACTAGAACAGGCAAAACTCACTAAATTTGAACACAAAGAAGATGAGTTTGATGACCTATTCTCCTCGGCCGAGTCATTATTTTAGGTTCAAGCGATAGGTAAAATGAGATATCACGATGACGGGTTAGTCAAATTTAACAAACTTAGAGAACAGAGGTTGCAAACTCTGCCTCTAGATTTGTTAGCCACTGCCCCGATGACATAGTCAAGCGAGCCTGAACAGCGACTTACCAACGAATCTCCCGGTACATCAGAAATTTTTGAAGAAGTTCAAAGAAGAGAGCAGGAGGAACTCTAGAGGAAAGAATAGGAAGAAGGACAGAGGAAAGAACAAGAGAGAATACATGAGGAGGAACATAAAAGGCAACAGGAGCAGAGCAGCAAGGATGTGAATGTTGATACCCAGATTGACCTGAGATTGCTCTAGGAATGGCAGCAGTTCGACTCAATCATAAGCAATCTTGAAAGATCAAGGGATGCTGATACATCCAAAGCGACTGATACACAAGATACATCATCAAAAGAGGTTCCAAGCGAAGGAACCAGCGGTTTACCCCCTACTACAGACTTAGAAATAATTCCCAAGGATCCTTTGGATCAAATCATTTTGCAAGTAGAGGATATACCTCCATTGGATGTCTTTTATAGCCAAAAGCACAGGGCTATAGTAAAGCGACAACGGAAAAGGAGAAGGATTGATCAACCTTCCCTATTCCCTGAACAAACAGTGACAACCAACGTAGTTTGGAAGGAGGAGTTCGATCCTTTCGATGACCTAACAAAGTTGTCCCAATATGCTGGAGCCTATTCGGTGGCCACCATGGACAAGGCATCGGAAGTGAGTAATTTGTTAAAAGAAAAAGACCAGGCGATCACTTCGTTACAAGCACAGCTATCGGAGGCACAACAGAAAGCAGAACAATTAAAACAACAATTGTCCACGCAACATCAATTAAATAATCAACTGAACAAGTAGTTGCATGAAGAGAAACAGAGGGTAGATTCGAGTGTGATTCAAAGGCAGAAAGAACTATCGGAGGCATTAGCAAAATTGAAGACAATGAATGAATGGATGGTAAAGACAAAAGATGAGCAAATTTCTCAATTATCTGGTCAAATAGAGAAATTCAAGAGTCTTCCACAACCTGCCGATTTCAGAGCAGAAGCACTACAGATTAATGAGGCACTGGTAACACAAATAAGATTATTGTGTCATAAAATTGCTCAAGTTGAACCCCTGTGTGACATAACAACATCAATAATAGATAAATCAATCGATGCTAGACAGAACTTAGAGCAGGCCGATGAGACCTTAACAGATTTTCTTACTTGGCAGGACACTAATGAGGGACAAGCAGCAAATTTTCCTAAAATCTTAGAATCCCATAAAGAAATTCTATTCATGGAGTGGCAATCCCAATTGATCAAGGCAGAGAGAGCAGTTTCTAGATGCAAATTATCCACGAGTAATTTGATTGAATTGATTAACAATTCTCTCTATTTATCTAATATGATCTCTCAATGTACACCAGGTAAATTACTATCGGCCAAAACATTGGAGCAATCATGTTATCAAGAGCTGGAAAAGAATGGGAGATTGATCAGAGGTATTAAAATTTTAACTTGGGACACCTATTGGTTGTTCATAGTAAAACCATACAGCCAGAGAGCCACCCTCAAGTGCCTAACAGATGCAATCGGGTGTATCATTCCCGATATACACGATACCATCTATTCTGCTCAACTCAATTCTCATCTCAGCCGCCCTTAAGAAGTGGAACCGATGCTAGCGATATGCCAACTCAGGTCAAAAGGCAAACAACCAGAGTGATGAATCATGCTACCGACTACCAGATTGTTGAGGGGGAGATATTAAAGATCAAGCTATACCAATTTAGTAGCATTTTAATTTTGTAGTTAGTTAGTTTAATTTAGTATTTATATACCCTTTCACGTATTTAGAAAGGGTCGTAAGTTTTTGTATATGACTTAAACCTGAAGTTGCACTACTGTACTTCAGGTATATGTTTTTTATAAAGACTGGGCCAATTATTCCAATTTTGATAATGAAGCTTTTATGTGGATGTGCACTACTGCCTTTATTTAAAAGTATTTCTGAGTCGGAAGAAGGAATTCGAATTGCGATTGATGTTGGGAATGATTTGCAGCTCATATGGTACTACTACCTATGTCTGAATTCATTCTTTTTATGTGAATTGTTATTTGATCATTCTTGCTACTATTGAATACATGCATGTGTTTTAACAACATTCTTTATACTTTCCACTATTGGATGTTTACAGCGTGCTTTTCTTCCAATCATACATGTATCAATAATATAAAAAGATAAGTGTAACAATGTTTTATTAATTACTTTGTTCAACTATTTGAACAAAGAAATTATTGTATGAATGAATGTCTGTCTTTATTGAATAGAGTCGTATATATGCCTATTGATGAACAAAGATCATCAAACGTTACACTTAAGAATAGAAGCTTCCCGAGATAGATTAGTCATTTGTATTTTCGCTTTTAGATTAAGTCATCCATTCATTATCACTTATTAGAAAACCAGTCACTCATCCATCCCTTTTTATTCATTACTGGGAAATTGGTCCCATTATATCTAGTCGGAGCCACCATCCCAAATGAAAAAGGAGTTGTATTAAGGTCCGGACCGGTTGTTTATCCCCCAATGTTGATGCAACGATTTTCGAGGCATCAACATTTTTGGCGCTAGAAGGAGGGACATCAACTATGAATGGCGAGTAAATCAAAATCTATAGACCATTCTCAGAGTAAATCGCCCTCCACCTCACCTCGGACCTCCCGTTTGCATTCTAAAACACCAGTGTCCAAACGAGAAGAAGAGGGATCAACTACTACTGCTCAACCCCATCATACTTCAGAACGTTTAAGTCCGGAGTCCCCTGAAGTTTAGTCTCTCATCCAGAAGCTTCAAGGCTTTTCCATATCACCTCAGAAATCTGAAGTATCTCAAGGCAGTGAGACTTCACAATTCCATCTTCCTCACCCTCTCACCAGACTTCAAAGCGAAAAAATCGGCATAGAACCTGCTGAGTTTCCTTTACCAAAAAGGAAAAAGGCTAAAAAGAACACTGAAGGATCTGGTAGTGAGACCTTTTCTCCATCATCTTCCATCTCATCCTCTCCAGTGCGAAGTCAAACATCCAATCCCCCATTACCTATTGTTGTTCAGCAAGGATCATCAACTTCAACATCACAATCTATTCAGTCTTCAATACCAACTCCTCCCCAAACACCTGGAACTCCATCTGCAATCGTTGTTACTTCCAAGATGGCTCAAAATCCATGGAACAGTCCTGGTGCAGTCACTATGCCTGCACCATTACATCCATTACCTGATTATCCTTAGAAGTGGTTACCAAAATTTAATCCAGATGCTGGAACATTGGCTGAGGAACACATAAAAAATTTCATGTTGTGAGTTAATCTAAAAGGAGTAACAGAAGAAGATGTTGTAGTTAGGCTTTTCCCCTACACTTTACAAGGATCAGCTGGGTCTTGGTATTTTTCCTTACCCTCTGGATCCATTACCAGCTGGAATATCTTTTAGGAGCAGTTTCTTACCAAATATGGCGACGATAGATCCTTGGCGACACTGATTAATGATCTTTCAAATCTAAGGATTGAATCTAGAGAACCGATCAAGGATTTTAACTCTCGATTCAATAAGCTTTGAATAAAATCCCTACCGATTCCAAGCCAAGTGAGAAAATCAGAAGCGAGTGGTATATCACATCCCTAGCTTCAAATATAGCCATTTTTGTAGATAGGGCTGGGAAACCAACTTTAGCCGAAAACATGAAAGAAGTGCTCGCTGTGGGAAAACACATTATCGCTTTGGAAAAGAAAGCTGCTCTCGAAGATGGGAAATCCAAAAGAACTTCTTTTAAGGATGATTCAAAGAAGAAAACCCCTAAAGATCCATACGATATGGAGGGTCTACAAAAAGTCCTCAAAACGATGTCAAATGAAATGGTTGAAATTAAAAAGCATGTAGCAGAAACTTCAACAAAGAAACCATATAGGAATTTTAAGAAACCTGAGTCAAAACCACAAAATGTTATATCTAATGTAGATTTAGATCCTAAAGAGGAAGAAGAAGATGAAACAATTTCACCATCCGATGAATTCGAAGAAGAGGAAGTTGTTGAATGCCATGGAATGTGGGACTTCGTATTACCTAACTCCAATACAGAAAATGTACAAGAAGCTTTTCTTGTGACTACTAGGAGTAAAGGTGCCCCTGAACCTGTCCAGGCAAGTTCAAAGAAAAGGAGTGCAGGTACTACTATTACAAAGGAAAAGGTACCCACAAAGAAGCCGGCTGCAACAGTACCTCAAAACCAACTATCATCCTCAAATATACCTTCAACATCTAAAACGTTGGTAGTATCAGATTCAATGGATTACAATATTGTTGATGATATGAAGAAGGCTAAGGAAAACATCACCATGTTTGAACTTAGCAAACTAAAACATCAGCAAAAATTGCTTCTTAAGGAACTAAATGCAATTCCTTCTTCGCCTCTTCCTAGTGCTAAAGCTGCAAATGATTCAAGACAACCACCTTCTGGTAGAGTTGAAGCTACTGATACGATCCTAATTGGAGACAGATCAAATTCCCATACCCCCCCTTTCCTCTTAACCTACGAGATCTATAATCGAAATCTACACAATTGTTTGATTGACTCAGGGGCATCCTATAATATAATGCTAGCTTCAGTTTGTTCAAACTGAACATTGAGCCCCAAAAGTCTTCAATTCACATTGTGCAGTTAAATAGAACCAAAGTCCAAGTTTTAGGGGAAATCAACTATGTGACTATCAGGTTTTTGGCTGATCCACAAGTAGTTCAAAGAATTGATCTCTTAATTGCTGATATACCTGAGTTTTATGGTTTAATCTTGAGTAGAGATTGGTCTGAGAAGCTCCATGGGTATATTTCTACCGATTCGTCCCATATGTGGCTACCCTACAAGGGAAAGCCAAATCAAATAAAAATGAATCGGGAGAAACATATGACCCATACTGTCACAAAATTTGAACAGGAGAATCAACCAATAGCATTTAACAATAATATTTTGGGGAATTACTCTTCTGAATTATTCTTTGGCAATTATACTGCCCAACCATCCCCTTTCTCAGTAAACAATTTCACATCCCAAATCGAAAATTTTTCACAAACCGATATATCAAGATGTGTTAATGTTGCTAAGAACACTGTAAATAAAATTGTTGATAATTCTTTATTTTGGTCTTTATACTTTGACAGATCTAAATCCATTGAAGGATCAGGAGCAGGGTATATTTTAGTTAGCCCTAAGGGAGAAAAAACAATGTTGTCTTGTAGGTTTGAATTCGAATGCACAAATAACACAGCTGAGTATGAGGCCTTAGTTCAAGGACCATATAAAGCTATTGGCCTTAAAGTTCAATATTTGAAAGTGTTTGGTGATTCAGAGATTGTCATTAAACAAGTTAGAAATACAATTCACTGTCTTTCCAGTCACCTCAAACACTATCAGTCTTTGGTCCAGGAACTTATATCCCATTTTTTAGCATTCAACATTTCACCTATTCCCAGATCCCAGAATGTAGCAGCTGACTTGCTAGCCAATGTTGCTTCTAAACTCCTACCTTCCGAAGATTATAGCCCAGATAGATTTTTAGTAGAGTTAATTTTTAGACCATCGATTCCTGACAATGTCACCAATTGGCGAGTGTTCAATCACGATGAAGACATCTTACATTTCTTGACTTCCGACAAGTCCTATGATGATCAGATCATTCATGAAAGCGATCATGATCTTTAGATGAAAGAAAAGCATGAGGAAAACTCAATACCAAAACCTGTGGTTAAACTTGAGGATCTCTATGATATGAAAGACAGGTTTAAACAGGTAACCAATTCAAAGCTCCAAAGTTCCACCTTAAGATTTGAATTGATAAACATTGGTACGGAGCAGAACCCTCAAAACATCAATTTGGGATTAGGACTTTCTGTGGAAGAAAGGATAACATTCATTAGATTATTAAGAAAAAATAAACATGTCTTCGATTGGAAATATGATGATTTAAAAACATACGATACATCAATCATCCAGCATACCATTCCAATGCTTTCTGAACAAAAACCAGTTCAACAAAAGTTGAGGAAAATACATCCGAACTTAGAGATTCAAATAAAATCAGAACTCAATAAACTCTTGAAAGCTAAGATTATTTTTCCTGTTCGGCACTCAAACTGGGTTTCCAATATCGTGCCTATTAGGAAGAAAAATGGCGAGATCAAGATTTGTATAGATTTCAGAAATCTGAATAAGGCACGCCAAAAAGATAATTTCCCATTACCTACCATGGAGCAGATACTCCATTCAGTAGCAGGTTCTGATCTAATGTCCTTTTTAGATGGTTTTTCAGGATATAACCAAATTCTGGTCCATCCTGATGACAGACTCAAAACTACCTTCACAACAAAATGGGGAACCTACGCTTATCAAAAAATGCCTTTTGGACTTATTAACGCAGGAGCTACATTCCAAAGAGAAATGGATATAGCTTTCAAAGGATTGATTAATAAAACAGTAGTTGTCTATTTAGATGATATTACTGTATTTTCTAAAATGAGATCCAATCATTTACATGACTTGAATCAAATATTTGAACGCTGCAGAAGGTATGGTATTTCACTCAATCCCAAAAAATCCTTCTTTGCTTTTAATCAAGGAAAGCTCTTGGGATTTATCGTTTCTAAAGATGGCATTTATATTGACCCTGATAGGATTAAAGAGATTTATGAAATTCCATTTCCTCATAACAAAAAATCCATGCAGTCATTTTTAGATCAAATTAACTTTGTCAAGAGATTTGTTCCCGATTTTTCCCACATCATTTTACCATTACAATCCATGATTAAGAAAAATTCAGTGTTTAGATGGGGATCTGTAGAAAAGGAAGCATTTGATTCAATCAAACAATCAATAATTAATGCCCCCGCTTTAAACACTCCTAATTTTTCTAATCATTTCATATTGTATACTATCGCGTTCGATTCATCTTATGCAGCGATACTCACTCAGATTAATGATCACAACTTGGAAGCACTGATTTCATTTTATAGTTCAAATCTTCAGGATGCAGAACTAAATTATTCTGAAGTTGAAAAACAAGCCTTTGCTGTGTATAAAGTTGTCAAACATTACAGACCCTTCCTTTTAAAAGCCCATACAAAAGTTATATTCCCTTTTTCTGCAGTAAGGCAATTACTAATCTAAAGGGAATTAGGTGAAAAAAGGGAAAATTGGGTTACAGCACTTCAAGAATATGACTTGGAAATCAAGCCAGCAAAGATTGTTAGGGGCCAAGGTTTTTGCAGGTTATTAGCAGGAGCATCCAACATTCAAGAATCAGGTGATATAGAACATATTGAAGAAATCAACCAGATAAGTATCACTAATTCTGAATCTCAATATGCAAACTTGATATTTTATTTGAAAAATGGATATGCAACTCCTAATCTTTCTTATAAAAACAAACGGGCCATTAGAATAAAAGCAAAAAACTTCATAATCATTGATGATGTACTTTTTAGGCAAAATTATGATTCAATTTTATTAAGATGCCTAGAAAAACCTGAAGCACAAAAGGTTTTGCAGGAGCTACATGATGGACCAGTAGGAGGACATTTTGGAGCTGACACAACAGCCCACAAAATTATTCATGATGGATATTATTGGCCCACCCTATTTAGAGATACTCATGAATATGTAAGGAAATGCCGAAGTTGTCAAATCTCTAGTGGAAGACAAAGAAAACCAGCTTTCCCTTTGCAACCAGTGAACATTGATCAACCTTTCGAACAATGGGGATTGGATATCATTGGGGAAATAACTCCACAGTCCTCCAAACAACATAAGTATATCCTTACTGCTACTGATTACTTTACTAAGTGGGTTGAAGCAATTCCTTTAAAGACAACAAACTCTGAAGGAATTATAGAGTTTATAGATCAATTCATCATTACTAGGTTTGGTGTCCCAAATGCTCTTATTTTCGATAATGCATCTTATTTCTCTGGAAATGCTATGTTTGAGTTCACTATTAAAAGAGGATTTAAATTGAAATATTCTGCAAATTACTATCCCCAGGGTAATGGTTTAGCAGAGTCTACCAATAAAAATCTAGTCAAAATTATTAAGCGAACTATTGAACAGAATCATAAAAACTGGCACAAATCTTTAATATTCACACTATGGGCTAATAGAATAAGGCAGGGGCTTCCATAGGTACTTCTCCATTCAACCTTGTATATGGGAAAGAAGCAGTGCTACCAACCAATCTAGTGCTTCCTTCTCTAACCCTAGTTCAATTTATTGAAGAAAGCCCCTCTTCTTCTATTCAACTTAGACATGATCAAATCTTAAAATTAGAAGAAGAAAGAGAAAATGCCAAAATTACTCATGCAAAACATCAGTAGATTATCAAGTCATCATTTGATTCAACTTCATCCAGTTCAAAACAGTTGCAGGTCGGTGATCTAGTTCTGAAATGGGACAAAGCCCATGAGGATAAAGATAAACACACCAAGTTCCAGAAGATGTGGCTTGGACCATTTCAAATCAACGATAGGATAGGCCATTCGACGTTCATATTGCAAGATCTATCAGGAAAGAGGGATTCTCTTCCTATTAATGGCCTCATCTTAAAGAAATTCTTCAATTGAGGAGGTAACCCCTTCTCCTTTTTAATTTCAGTAGAATATGTAGTTTTTAGGACCATTAGGAAATAAAGTTGTAAGATATCTTCCATTGGCCTTTGCTATATTGAAAAGTTGCTCAAAAGAAGTAGTTTTGATATTTACTTTTAAAATAGAAGCCTTAAACAAAAGGGACAATTGCTAGGAAATTAGGTATATTCACATTCTGAAACCCCATTTCATTTTTTTTGAAATCTTCTCAAGATTTAGAAGTACTGTAAATCATTTTAATGTTTTCAAACTTGCCACAAAAAGGTTATCAATATCAAAACAGAAACTAATTCAATCTTAGCATCTTCAACTCTTACCCTGTCATCCATTCTCTCTTAAGGAGAAAATTGTCCATCCCATTAATCCAAGTTTATGATTACTCAGAGTGTAATTCTAAAATATTTGATATAAAAGATAAGGGGTCTTTTTACAAGACTTCTTACCATGATCATTGGGAAATATTTTAACTGACATTACCAACACTGCATACCAAAACAGGGTAATGGCTTATAATCATAGGACAAGGGGTCTCATCACGAGCCAGCTTGTTCAGTTAGATTACAACCAGTGAATGGCATTGTCAAACAGTTGGCCACCAAACCAGGACAATGGATTTTTATCTTATAAAATAATAGAAAAGAAAAAGAAATACAAAATATGAAAGCATATTTTGAATTCATTCTTTTAATCATACTTTGAGATGGGCGGGATAATGGACAGTTAAATGGTTAAAAGGTATCCCTGTCGAAACTATGAACGTTTGCTGGCAGCAGAGGCTCTACCTATGACAAAGGAGTTAATTAAAAAGGCTAAGTTGGAAAGGTTTTTGTTTTATCATTATCAACCAATAGAGGCCAATTTAAAACTTAGAATGTATTTAATTTTAACAAGAGAAGAAATTAGCAAAAATAGCTTTTATTATATTCAGAATGTATGTATACTTAGCTATATTAGAATCTTCCTCTTTGATAAGATTTATGTATAAAGAAAGTCTAAGTATTTCAATATTTCTTAGAGATAACTATTTCTCCCAGCGAATCACCAATTGTTGTGCTATACAACAACCCCCCATTTCATAAAATTTTACTTTCAAAACTATAATATGAAATGGGCCCCTTTTAGATTAAATTGGTATCAACTTATCATTCCTCAAAAGGTCCGGAAGCAAACAAAACATTATAAACCTTTTGAGTCAACATATAATCAGTCTTATAATAAAAAACAAATAATTCTTTATTATTGCGATAAAGTGATCGCAAGATCGCATATTGCAATAACAAAGGATGCATAACAAAAGACCCACTGGTTTTCCCCAATACGACAAGCACGAATAACTATCGGATATCGGGAAGGTAAGCAATCGTAACAAAAGGCCCCTCTCTTTGCTCTGATGCGATATCGCTATCGGTGATCGAGGAGTGTAATATGCATGCAACTAAAAGCCCTCTTCTAAAAACTCCCGATGCGAATTAGCGATATCGCTATCGACGATCGGGGATTCCGCAATGACATAAATGAAACTACTCAAGCATTCTTCCGATCTCCGATTGCGATAAAGCTAAGCGCGACTTTCAAAAAGGATTGATAAGGCTTGGGTATATTGTCTTAAATTATTATTAAAAGACTTTCTCTTCCCGATAGTGATTCACTTACGATCAACCGCCAAAAAATCAAAGCCATGCTTAAATGAACTATTCAGGGAATAAAGGATATGATGAGCATTTAAATGTTTGACAGGTTTAAACGGCCAATTAATGGAGCAGTTATGCCAAAATCTCTTCTGAGATTGTATCTGCGACAGTCTTATGTTAATCCTCCATTATTCATTGATTGACATAATTCTTTCATACTTGTTTTGCACTACCTATTCTCTGCATTACGTTCATTTTATCTCCTGTGCAGAGCTCCTCCGAAGCAGCGAATTTAGGCCAAATGGGGAAGAAGTCTAAGAAATTTGGAACAGCTTCAGCTTCCGCAGTAACAGGACAACATACTGTCGATCCGGGACCAAGTAAAAAAGGATTAACCTCAGACACTACATGTCTTGGTCTCGGTAATACTACTTGGCAGAGCATCTATAATCTGGTTGAGGCTGAAGAGCCTCAGGAAACATCGGTACAAGCTACAGCAGGCTCGAACCGGAAGTCCGAGGCTACCCTAAAGGATTTGGCCAATTCTTACCTACACTGGATAGCGGCTCGAGAGCAAATTATTCCATACACAAATGTGGTAAGATGGGAAGTTGAGGAAATTCCAATTACAAACAGAACATTCTGCACTATCGATGGGAGAGTATTTGGTTCATTTCAGCCCAATGATTCGAGACAAATGTACCATTGGCTGAACCAAAGAAGAAGTATAACAAAGCATTTCTGGAGAAGTTCAGAGATGAAAATGAAACTGAATCAGCACCTATACGGGAATGGAGACAGAACCCAGCAAAACACAAGCATGAGTCCTCGGGTAAGTACTCTATCGATTCCTTGTGTTCTCCTTATTGTTATGTTGGAGCGATGATGTGTAGGATTTGGGGGTTGCATGATTCCTCAAAATTCTCCATAGATATGGTAGCTTTAATGGAAGCAACATGTAATAGCGAAATAATGGATTGGGGGAATATATTATCTTATAAGTTAGCAACAGCTATACTTGAGTTCAGAAACAAATCCTGCATTACTTATAGGTTCATTCCTCCCTTTTACTTTAGTGCCTACATATTAGATACTCTCTGTTTTAACTCCGAATTTCTTGTGCTGGGGTGGAGATGGACTCCACAGGACCCCATGCCCATTCATATCTATCACCAAAAATTGTGGAAAGGCCATTATAAACACCACCTATATCAAGTTTGCAATGGATTTATGTTGCCCATTTACTATGCAATTTTTGACAAACCTACTCCTAAGATTTCCTCACAAGCAGAGATTGACTTGACAGCCTTAGGAACCTGGTTCGGAGAAGAAACATTTACATATGTAAGAGTTTTCGGCAGTCATGCCAAGCCTCATGTCCTCCCCTTGTATATACCCTACAAACTATTGGCTTGAGAGATAGCATATTAGCTTACATCTGCAGGAGCTACAAAGACTCTGAGGAATTCAAAGAAGCAAGTCTGGCCTCCTTTTCCTCTAAGGTGTGGCGTTTACACTCTGCATGACTACAAGCATACAGAGAAAGAAGCATAGAAGATAAATATACTGAATCTCGCCACTCTTCCTAATAGACGATTTGATCCAAACAAAGTCGTCTATAATGTACTAGAACAGGAAAAACTCTTGAACATAAAGAAGATGAGTTTGATGACCTATTCTCCTCGGCCGAGTCATTATTTTAGGTTCAAGTGATAGCTAAAATGAGATATCACAACGATGGGTTAGTCAAATTTAACAAACTTAGAGAATAGAGGTTGCAAACTCTGCCTCTAGATTTGTTAGCCACTGCCCCGATGACACAGTCAAGCGAGCCTGAACAACGACTTACCAATGAACCTCCTACTACATCAGAAATTTTTGAAGAAGTTCAAAGAAGAGAGCAGGAGGAACTCTAGAGGAAAGAACAGGAAGAGGAACAGAGGAAAGAACAAGAGGAAGCGTAGAGGAAAGAACAAGAGAGAATACATGAGGAGGAACAAAAAAGGCAACAGGAGTAGAGGAGCAAGGATGTGAATGTTGATACCCAGATTGACCTGAGATTTCTCCAGGAATGGCAACAGTTCGACTCAATCATAAGAAATCTTTAAAGATCAAGGGATGCTGATACATCCAAAGCGACTGATACACAAGATACAGCATCAAAAGAGGTTCCAAGCGAAGGAACCAGCGGTTTACCCCCTACTACAGACTTAGAAATAATTCCCAAGGATCCTTCGAATCAAATCATTTTGCAAGTAGATGATATACCTCCATTGGATGTCTTTTATAGCCCAAAGTATAGGGCCGTAGTAAAGCGACAGCGGAAAAGGAGAAGGATTGATCAACCTTCCCTGTTCCCTGAACAAACAGTGACAGCCAACTTAGTTTGGAAGGAGGAGTTCGATCCTTCTGATGACCTAACAAAGTTGTCCCAATATGCTGGAGCCTATTTGGTGGCCACCATGGACAAGACATCGGAAGTGAGTAATTTGTTAAAAGAAAAAGACCAGGTGATCGCTTTGTTACAAGCACAGCTATCGGAGGCACAGTAGAAAGCAGAACAATTAGAACAGCAATTGTCCACGCAGCAATAGTTAAATAATCAACTGAACAAGCAATTGCATGAAGAGAAACAGAGGGTAGATTCGAGTGTGATTCAAAGGCATAAAGAACTATCAAAGGCATTAGCAAAATTGAAGACAATGAATGAACAGATGGTAAAGGCAAAAGATGAGCAAATTGCTCAATTATCTGGTCAAATAGAGAAATTCAAGAGTCTTCCACAGCCTTCCGATTTCAGAGCAGAAGCACTATAGATTAATAAGGCACTAGTAACACAAATAAGATTATTGTGTCATAAAATTGCTCAAGTTGAACCCCTTGTGTGACATAACATCATCAATAATAGATAAATCAATCGATGCTAGACAGGACTTAGAGTAGGCCGATGAGACCTTAACAAATTTTCTTACTTGGCAGGACACTAATGAGGGACAAGCAACAAATTTGCCTAAAATCTTAGAATCCCATAAAGAAATTCTATTCATCGAGTGGCAGTCCCAATTGATGAAGGCAGAGAGAGCAGTTTCTAGATGCAAATTATCCATGAGTAATTTGACTGAATTGATTAACAATACTCTCTATTAATCTAATATGATCTCTCAATGTACACCAAGTAAATTACTATCGGCCAAAACATTGGAGCAATCATGTTATCAAGAGCTGGAAAAGAATGGGAGATTGATCACAAGTATTAAAAGTTTAACTTGGGACACCTATTGGTTGTTCCTAGTAAAACCATATAGCCAGAGATCCGCCCTCAAGTGCCTAACAGATGCAATCAAGTGTATCATTCCCAATATACACGATGCCACCTATTCTGCTCAACTCAATTCTCATCTCAGCCGCCCTCAAGAAGTGGAACCGATGCTAGCGATATGCCAATTCAGGTCAAAGGCAAACAACCAAAGTGATGAATCATGTTGCTGACTACCAGATTGCTGTGGGGGAGATATTAAAGATCAAGTTATACCAATTTAGTAGCATTTTAATTTTGTAGTCAGTTAGTTTAATTTAGTATTTATAGACCCTTTCATGTATTTAGAAAGGGTCGTAAGTTTTTGTATATGACTTAAACCTGAAGTTGCACTACTGCACTTTAGGTATATTGTTTTATAAAGACTGGGCCAATTATTCCAATTATGATAACGAAGCTTTTATGTGGATTTGCACTACTACCTTTATTTAAAAGTATTTCTGAGTCGGAAGAAGGAATTCGAATTGTGATTGATGTTGGGAATGATTTGCAGCTCATATGGTTCTACTATCTATGTCTGAATTCATTCTTTTTATGTGAATTGTTATTTGATCATTCTTTCTATTATTGAATATATGCATGTGTTTTAACAACATTCTTTATACTTTCCACTATTGGATGTTTACAGCGTGCTTTTCTTCCAATCATACATGTATCAATAATATAAAAAGATAAGTGTAACAATGTTTTATTAATTACTTTGTTCAACTATTTGAACAAAGCAATTATTATATGAATGAATGTCTGTGGTTATTGAATAGAGTCATCTATATGCATATTGATGAACAAAGATCATCAAACGTTACACTTAAGAATAGAAGCTTCCCGGGATAGATTAGTCATTTGTATTTTCGCTTTTAGATTAAGTCATCCATTCATTATCACTTATTAGAAAACCTGATCTGAATTTGAAACTACTTGAAAAAGGTTTGCAATGTATTCAATTCAGTAGTAGACATGTTTAAAAGATGCCCATGTCTTGCAGTAAAGAAACAAATGAAATTTTCAGTTGTTCATGATCCATTTAAGCATATTAGAATTATTTCCTTTTACTGTTTAACACATTAAAATGAATTTGTTCTGCAAAATAAATCAACCACAGATGCAAAAGAAGTTGATGAAGCAGTTCACCCCTCTTGGGCTACGTCTGCTAGGTCCAAGGCTCCCAAATGGGCCTGTCCTTGTTTTAATTAAATTCTCAAAATGAAAATACAGCTGAATAGAAGTCTCTACAGGTGAAATAGACTGTAAAAACGGATTCATAACACATGAATCCTCTGCTGGTTCACCTCCAATGGATACCTGCAAACCTATACAGTTCTCATAATACTGGGCCCTGGTGGCTCCTAGAACTTCCACGGCTCCAAAACCTGTGCAAATGACCTCAAAATGTTGTAAGACCTGTGCCAATGGCTTCAGAAGGTCGAAAATACCCAAAATCAAAAACAAATTCGTCCAAAACTGCCTTTCCTAGCCAAAGTTATGGCTATTTACTCCCAACTACCAGTTTCCCCTAAAAAAACTCCAGCTAACTTTAGTTGGGGCTAGTTAGCCCTGCCAATTATGGCGGGACCGCCCAAATTTGGCCGTCCGCCAAGAATCCCGCCAAACAAACCGTTATGGTTTAATGCAACTGGAGTTTGGGTTAAATGCATGTGACGAGTTCGTTGGCGGTTTTAGCTGCATTGGAGTTCGCGCCATGACCTTCGGGTTAACTACCTGTTAAGCACTGATTAGCCCGCTTTAAGCTGAAATGTGACCACGTATGTTTAGCACCGGTGGTTTAGGGATTAGTCCTGCGGTTCTAGGCTCGAGGTCACGTGTATGGGGCTAGCCCCCTTCGGCCCCCACCAAAGATTCCTGCAAACTTTATAAATAGTTTCCGCCACTCCATTAACAAATATGATGCTTGTGGCACGTTGGTAAGGCATTTGGCTGGTGCAGAGGAGGTGGCATGTTCAAAACTTGCCAATGCTAAAAATTTTACAATGCGCCTATAGGATATGATGACGTCATCCTGAGCCACGTGGCAGCCTCCGAACCTGCCACGTGGTAGCTTGCTATTGGCTGCCCAAAAGGAATATTTTGTGGAATATTCTTTTTTAAATTTTTTTTGAAAATTCAAAAATTAAGGGTTATTTGGCGATTTTGTTTTTGACATAACTTTCACATACGGCAACCATTTTTCGAATCGTTTGTGGTGCCGGAATCAAGAGGACGAGCTCTATCCAGTCGTTTAGGTTCAAGCCAGTTCTAATCACTTTCATTTTTGAGCATTTTACGACACTTGGGACATGAGCCCCTGATCAAAACCTGTCACTCATCCATCCCTTTTTATTCATTACTAGGAAACTGGTCCCATTATATCCAGTCAGAGCCACCATCCCAAATAAAAAAGGAGCTGTATTAAGGTCTGGACTGAGTGGTTATTCCCCGATGTTGATGCAACGATATTTGAGGCATCAACAGGCTTCAAATCTGAATGGTCTGTTTTTAGGGCTATATTTGAGTTCAATCTCCAATCTCACTGGCCAGTGGTCCGATCCCATCCCAGGTAATATCATCACTTCCACAAAAATATCTCTGCTTACTATCTCTTCAAATATTAGGAATCTATCTAATCTTGAGGCAATTTGATGTCTGCCCCCTCTTCTATTATTCTAGGTATGGGTTCCATTAGTAGTTGTGATATCCACTAGGCTCTGATCATTTATGGTATCCTCAAACAGCTCCATGTCTGCATCCACCCTGCGTACTCCTCCTCCTTTTTCATTTAGGGACTTAATCATATTGAAGTCTCCTCCTATTATCCATGGAATATTTTGGTACAGACCACTCACTTTTGTCATGTTGCTAATGAAAATTTTCCTTTCTCCTGGGATATGTGGACCATAGACCCCTAAGAGAAGGATCCATTCTTTGGATCCAATATTCCTAAATTTTCCAGAGAGTATTCTTCGCATACTTGTCCATTCTTCGAAACAAACTTCTTCTAGGTTCCATAGTATGACCAATCCTCCTACACTTCCCATGGCATCTTGTCCTACTACCTCATACCTTGGCATGAAGTTTCCCATGATCTCCTTCAGTTTTAATTCACTGATCTTGGTTTCTTGTACTATCATAACCTTGGGCTTATCTTTCCTCGATATTTCTTTGAGGTATCTTTGTTTCCCCTTACTGTTCAGACCTCTTATGTTCCAGGTCGTGATTGTCATTTCAACAATTTGGTTGGTTGGTGGAATACCTCTGATAATGGCACCACTCTCCCTGACTTAACGAGCATTTCTCCCACCATTTGGAAGGATTCACTCATGGATCTTCTACCCCCTTTTTTCCCTCCTTTATCTAATGCTCCCGTTTCCGGACCTTGTCCTCCCTGTGATCCAAGATGCTCTGGTTGATTTATCACTATCGTTCCTCGTTTTAGTTTGTATTGTTGAAACATTTCTTTGTATAGTTGTTTTTGGTCTTCTGGGATGAACCTCTCATCCAAGTGCCTCCACTCCTGCAATAATCTCTTCATTACTTGTTCCTCTTCACTGAAATTTTCTTTCTATGTGTCTATCTCCATCTGGCTCTGCTCTGTTTATTTTCCCTTCTTTTTCTTCCACTGTTTTTATCTGTTCCTATTGTTTCCCTTTTTCTTTTTGTTTTGGCTCAGCTAGTTCATTTCTTTCCACAAGTACCTCTTCCATTTCCTCCTCTTATAACACCGAATTTTTTTTTGGTTTCCCTACTCCTTCTCTTTCTGAGGACTCTTATGGATACTTGGCAGTTTTTTATTCCTTTTTCTTCTGTGGACCTCCTGAAAGCCTCCTTCCATTTCCTTACTTGATCCTTCCTCCTCCTTGTTTCCCTGGGTATTCTCTGGGATTTTTTGGGGGAAATATCTGAATAGGTGCCTATATTCATGGCATCTCCTACACCTAAATGGTATGTGCTCATAATCCAATGGTTGTTGCCATATTTCATCACGATATTCTACTTCTATGCAGTCAGGGAGAGGTTCTGTTATATTCATGTAAACACATATTTGGGCATAAGAAGTGTACCTTCCTTTTCTTGGTGTGTCCACCACCTTAACGAAGGTTCCAATTGAATTTCCTATTCCTTCCAGGATTTCTGGATCCTAGAAATCCATTGGGAGGCCAAAAAGTTGAACCCAAATTGGTGTCGCCGTCATTTTTTCCTGATCCGGGTTATAACATTCTTCCCAATGTTGCATGAATAGGCCTGCATTGTTAAAGAAATAGGGCCCCTCCTCAAAGACCTTCTCTTTGCCTACTAGGTGAGAAAAAACTACTCAAAAGAATCCTTTCACTCCTAGTTTCAGATCTATGTGACCTTTTGGTTGCCAACGTTGTTGGATCCATTTAACGAGTTCTTTCTTTGTAGGCCAGGCTCCTATGAATTTACAGATCAACACGTGATCTTTCATACACCCCCTGTATTCTTCCAGTTTATTATTGGGGATAACAAACCTAGGTTTTCTTGCTACTCTGGGCAAGCATTTGCCTCCGAGACCCTTTTGCAATCGCGCTCCCATGACTAGTGTATCTTTGCTCATTTTTCCCTGAATTCTGTTTATCCCATTTCTACTCGCTTCCCCTGTTGTAACATTCTTATAGGAGGGGATCGTGCCCCCTCTTTCCAGGCTCATCATGCCTTCATCAGACCTCGCCTGCCTCCCTTTGTCTCGATCTACGAATTGTTGTAGTGCGTTGTTATTAGGGTCTGCTAAATCCCCTGCCCGCTAGTGCTGTAGCAGACTTGCTAGGGCAAACCTGCTTCAAACCATAATTCGTGACCCTAAATTCCCTGCCATCTGAAGCTCTTCTCTAAGTTGCTCATATAGATATCATGAAACTTTTGTTATTGCTATTATTTAACATGAGCAATCTTTTTAATTTTTTATTCAAACCCAAAATGGCTAAGTCCGATTAAAAACATAAATCTAAATATACTTTAAAGTGGAATTGTAAATTTTTAAACAAATATTCTAAATATAAATCCTTTAATGTAAGTATATCTTATTATTTTCTAGTATAATGTTATTTAAAACTATGTGAAAACATATTTTCTAATTCTAATTTAAAAATATAAAATCTAATATTTCACTTTAATGTAAAAATGTATTTCAAATTTTTATGAACAACATTTCCATGCTGAACTTATAGAAACACGTTGCAGTTCTCTTGTACAATAATTATTTATCGAATTTAAATATATTTTTCTATTTATTTTTTAGAACTAATAAGTTATTTTTTATATAATTTTTAAAATTTATGTTAAAATTATTTTAAATTAAAAAAAAATTATAATAAAATAGAAGTTTAAAATAATATTTACAACATAATTTATCATTATATTTATTATTTTTAAATATTATAACTGGTTTAGTTCAATTAATAGACAAAATAGTTTTTTTTTGTCAAAATTTGACAATACAAATTTTAGTGAGATTGTGATTTTTTATTTTTTAAAATACATTTTTGAATACATAAACAAATTCAACAACCTAGAAATTCTTAGGCACTCAATCTTTACAAATTAAGCAACTCAAACCTATGATTTTTAAAACTCTATACTAAATTTTGGGAAAAATTGATTAGAAAAAATGCATGGAAAAGAGTCATTGCCTCTTTTAGTTAGACTATGTTGTTATAAACGGAAATATATATTACACGTGGCTCAATTATTATTGTATACAATAAGACACATCCACAAAAGTGAACATAACCACTAACATCTCATAATAAATCATAAATCATAATAGGACTATATAAACTACAATTTTAATTAATTCTAACCACGTAATTAAATAACCAACATATATCCATCTTAACTCTAGATCTATCAAGTATCGAGAGGGATCAAATTCCTCAAGGTGCAAACCTCCTTTTTGAGTGAAAATTTTGAGGAAAGGTTTGCACCTCGAGAGATTTGATCTCTCTTGGTGCTTGATAGATCCAAATTTAAGATGGATCTAGGTTGCTTTTTTAAATAAATAAATATATATATATATATATATATATTATATATATTGTATTATATATATATATATCACACCAACCACCATTGGCAACACCTTGTGTTTGTAAAAAACTAGAGCCCAAAAAACACCAACAATAAATTGACTATATGACCTCAATTTTACTTGAACTACAGTAACAACAATATATATAAGCATTAGTTTGTTATAATTTTTTAATTTTATTTTAATTTAATTTTTTTGTGACTACAGGAATTGACCACTATGCTAATTTTGCACTCGTGTGACACGAGGTCAATTATGATCACTACCATTATAACCCCTCGATGCCGATATATGCCCCTTTCGTAGACACAAGTGAATCAGGGGGATTTGAGCTTCAAACCTCATAGTACATAACACTTCATTTTCATGGCCATCACAAATTGAGCTCCCTTGAGGGGTTACTTTTATTTTAAATAGTTTTGTTTTATTTTTTTTTAATTTTATCTCAATTTCAATTTTATTTTTATGTAATTTGATAGAGTCAAAATGTTTAACATAACATAATATTATAGCATCTCTTCCATATTGGGCTGGAGAGTGCCTCTCAATGCAATAAAAAACCTTTGTAAATACTTCCATATTTTTTAAATGCTCCATGTCTAATATATTTCTAAGCTTAGCATTGTTCATATAATATTATTTTGAAAGCAAGGGAAGTTTAATTTGAAAAATTCTATCCAATAATGTCAATGTTAATTTAAAAAGTAATTTTATTTTACAATCAAAGTTTTTGTTTGTTTGTTTGTTTGTTTTGGTTTTTTTTTTTTCTTTGGTTTGTTTGTTTTTTGTTTTGTTTTGTTTCGTTTTTTTTGTTTGTTTGTTTGTTTTTGTTTGTTTGTTTTTGTTTGTTTGTTTGTTTGTTTGTTTTTTTGTTTTGTTTGTTTGTTTGTTTGTTTGTTTGTTTGTTTTTGTTTTTGTTTTTTTTTTTTAATGACATTTCATAAATGAGTTTTTTCCCCATAAAATGATTATTCACAAGGCATTCTCTAATTATTCCGTGTTGGATTTGGACAAATCAATTTTTTGTCATGTCATATTTTATGTTTTTGAATGCATAAATGGATTCAATGCCCTAGAAGGTAATCAAAATGTGTAAAGTTTACATACCAAACTTATGCTTCCAACAAATTCTTGTATTTCAAGAAAATTTAATAAAAAAGTATATCACAAAAACCTCTAAAACATAAAACAATTAGACTATGAATTTTTTATTTTCCAAGGAAAAAAGCTTATAATTTTATTAAGAAAATAAAATTACATGATAAGGATGCATAACATACCAAAAATGGCTTAAAAGCAACCCATAAACAAGGCCTCATCAAGTGAGGGAAAGTCCAAAATTAGTCCATAAATAGTAGTCGGAGCCATTAAATAGACATGCGAAGAGGCTCATAAAAAGTTACATAAAAAAATATACATCTAATATGACAATAAGTCAATAAAAACCAGAATAAAGTCTATAATGTTGAAACAAAAAAGATGATATCAATTGTGAAGGGTCATATAGGAAATCTGAATCTTCCCATTTATATCTTCCGGTCTATTTATATGAAAAGCATCTAGCTCCACTACAAAATTTGTGCCCATAAATGTGTTCAAAAGTGATGTTAAAGAATTGTTGCTTTTAAAGAAGAATCACCTGAAAAATAGGTTGAAGTAGATAATTATGTAATCTGAAAAAGTCATTAATCCCATTTATAACCAAGAGGGAGTCACCATATACATGGAAGTTTGTAATATTATTTCCCAAGGCCAAAGAGAGAAGAATTTTAAAAGCTAAAATTTCAGTGAAATTATTTGTAGCAGCCTCACATTTTTTTTTATCGGTAAAAACTATGCTAATATATTATGTACAGAAGACAAAATTTACATCATGATAAAACAGAGAGAACCAGGCTCTGGGAATATCATCCTGGAGCTGTTGAGGCTAATCAAAAAACTAGCCCACGCAGGGGCGCCAACCAGAGAAGCGAAACCATCCAAAGAGCTAGCCCATGCAGGGGCACCAAATAGAGAAGCGAAACCATCCAAAAAGCTAGCCCACGCAGGGGCGCCAACCAGAAATCTGGATTATCCCACGCAGGGGAGACTAACGGTAACCAACCCATTAACGAAGTTTCAGAGACATAAACACAAAGCATTGATACCAAAACTAAGCCAAAACAGACAGCAAAAGAGACTAGAAGACCAGACAGAAGAGCCATATGAACCTTGAGCTCGAGCATCACTATTCGTCCATTTGCACCTCCTCTACCCAGCACCAACTATAAGCTTCCCTTTCAGCAGCAGTGGGAAAAGTGTCTTCTGCTTCGCTGGTCCTCTCCCTCTGATCGAGCCTACTTTTCGATGCACTTTCCAGGTCTGAGACAGGATCTTTAACCTCCTTCTCCGGATTAGTTTCAGGAACCTTTTCTTCTTGCATCTTGCTTTCAGTCTTCCTTTGCCCATGATCATCCAGGGAGTCATCATCTTCCTGGGAATTTTCAATGAACAGGACCAAAACATGCACACTAATCTATGGGTTATTCATGGAACTGCTAAAATTGAAGATAGCAGAGCTGAAGGCAGGCAAGGTAGCCGAGCGTGATGCACCCGCGTCCATGAATTGACTGGAGTGAAGGGGATTAGCTCCAGTGGAGCATAAATTATTGCAATGACAGCAATGGACAGCATTATCCGCCTCATGACTACGAGAAGCTCCTCCTCTGGACGTTCCTCGATGGCTAAGCAGACACTATCGAGGTCCCACCATTCTCACAGGTGTCAAGGGGAGGAAATTCAAACAGACCACGGAGTAATCCAAACAAACAGCTGTCGAAACTGACTGCGGAATGAGCCAGACAGACAAAGAGGATATCCCAGTGGAGATGGAAAGGCAGGGCAACCGAAATTGCAAAGACCTGCTTGAAGGAAGAGCCACCAACATTCCCTGACCATGCGCTGCAAAATTGTTTATAGCCTCAACTGCTTTACCTTGGAGCTCACCCGCCATAACTGCAACCTCTGCTTGAGTCGAATTGCCGTGCTGGGCATTTACTATTTTCTGCAGTGTCACCTTATACCAGCTGCTTGCATTACCTTCACCTTCGACGTCTGCCACGTGATGGCTTGTGGCTGGCATGTGGCCTGTCGTCCACTCCCATCCCACCCTATCTAACACCCGCATCCGGGGGAGTAGCAACCTCACATTAGCTATAAAATATATAAAATAAAATTCTAATAGATATAAAACACTTCTAGTGCCATCAATAGACGGGGTACCCTAATCCACCCCATCAAAAAGGAACCAAGGATAGTTTGATCTGATAGAAGATTCGTCTATGTTCCAATTATTCACAATATATGTTAAATTTACATTTTACAAAAGTAAAGCCATAATTGAACTTTATCAACAACATTGTAAATTAAAAAAAAATCATTACATCAAATCTTTATTAAAAGGATATCGTATCCCTACAAAAATAACTCCATTTGACATTTCAACCATTCAATAGTTTTCATGTATTAGGATGAAAGGCATGGTCTAACTTTTAATTAAAACACTCTTTCTTTAGCTATTTTCACAGGAAAATAGTAAAACAAAAAACTTTGATTTTGAATAATTCATCACTAGTATTGTAATTTTGACATTTTCGATCCATTTAGAAACATAAAAAATTCTCTAGATCACATTTCTAATTTGGCGAGGTTGCATTTTTGATATGGTTAAATGAAAACTTCTCAATATTAGTAAAAAATTTGCTTAAAATGTATTTAACAATGTTTGCCTACACCTTAAAACACAAAGACTTTGTAACCATACAATTAAATTTTAACATAGAAATGGTATGATCATTATTAATTTTATAAGCGGATAAACTTTGTAGAAATTAGGCTGTAGATTTGCAACTACTCATGAAATTTTAATAAAAATCATAAGACACAAATCTACTCTACCGCTACACGGACATTAATTCACAATTTAGAACAAAAATCTCAGACATGCAAGAAGAAATAACACACATGCAACAAGTATTTTAATGTGGGGAAAGAAATATGCTAAAAACCCCAATGCCTTCTTGCATTAATCAAATGAATAAAGATGTATTACAATTGTTTTTCCCAACTGAGATCACCCTGCAAGTGCACGACCTATCTCTCTACTCACAGAAGGTATCTGACCTAAACTTAGTCAAATTTTGCCTAAGCTTGAGCTCATATTTCCTTGCGTTGTTCCTTGAGAAATTAACACTTCTTATTTGGGAAGTTACTCTAATTGAATTATGCAATTCCTTAGTCTGATCATATGACTGCATGCAACACTTGTACACTCAAGACTAGTATACAACTGACGTTACACTTCCTCGGAATCTGACTGCATGTAACTTGAATTCTCTGAATGCATTAGTTATTTTGGGTTGATTGATCAGTTAACTAGATGATCACTGAGTTTTACTGAAGTTCCACTATTTAACTGACCTTCCACCAATTCCTCCAATAGTTGGAACTAGTTTAATTGAAAACAACCTGAGATAAATGACCTTGATTGCTACAAATTAGCAATCACAAATGAATAACTGAACTATAACTCCTTGACTTGAGTTTACTGAGTAAACTGGGTGACACAAGCCATGTCACACAAGTTAACATCATATGAGTTCTATGTTGATGTGGAAATTCGAATTTTCTCAATTTAAACAAGGCAAAAACAAATTGAGAATTTATTGCTGCAATTTTCAACACTCCCTCTCAACAAGAAATGATTATCAACCACCTCTATCCTGAACCTGTGGCACTCGAACTTCCCTCTTGACAAGGCCTTTGTCAAAATGTCAACATTTTGTTCCTCTCTCAAAATGTACTACAACAACATTATTTACCTTTGCAAACATTCTTATAAATGGTGATACTGAATATCTATATGCTTGGATTGATTGTGAAAAACATGATTTTCAAAGAGCTTGATGCAACTTTGGTTATCACAGTAGATCACAATTGGATCCATCATTTGACCAAACAATCCAACAAGAATCTTTATCATCCAGACTGTCTCACATGTTACTTGACTCGCAGCCATGTATTATATTTCTGTCAAGCTAAGTGCCACAAATATTTGCTTCCTATTATACCAAGAAACCTCCATGGACCCAAAACTGAAAATTCCACCTAATGTACTCTTTCATTCTAATGGACTCCCCACCCAATCTGCATCTATGAAGCCACATAGCTTCACACCCTTTTTCCATCTGTACCATAGTCCAAACTGGGTAGTGCCTCTGAGGTATCGTAGAACATTCTTAGTTACCCTCCAAAATAATTTGGTTAGCCTAACCATAGCTTGGCTCAACTAGTTGACTGCATAACACATATTTGATCGTGTGTTCACAAGATACATTAGTGAACCCACCAACTATCAGTAAATAGTATCATCCACTTCCTCACCTGAAGTGGCATCCTCTTTCCTCTAGTTGGTCACTAGAGATGTCTCCATGGGTTTGCAATTGTCCATGCAGAGCCTCTAAAGTATCTCGTTGGCATACTTTCCATGAGAGAAAAACAGTTCCCATCACCTTGTCATACTTCCAATCCAAGAAAGTAGTGCATGAGACCCATGTCCTTCATTTCAAACTCTCTTGCAAAGTCTTCCTTTCAAGATTTGATCAGCTACTCATCACCAGTTAAAATCAAGTCATCAACATATAAGACAATAATTATCAATTTACCTTCTACCAAGATATGATAGAGATTTTCATCTGCTTCACTTTTGGTGAAGCCCAAACCAGTGAGATAACTATCGATCCTAGTGTACCAAGCATGGGGTGCTTGCTTGAGACTGTACAATGTTTACTTGAGTCTTCACACATGAAAATCCCAATCAAAAGTATCGAAGCCTTTTCATTTCTTGATATACACCTCCTCCTCAATGACTCCATTGAGGAATGTTATTTTTACATCCATTTGGTGGATATTCCACCCAATGGAGAAAGAATTGATCTGATGGATGAGTACCTTGATACAAGAGCAAAGGTCTCCTCATAGTCAATTCCCTCAACTTGAGAGTACCCATTGGCCACAAATATTACCTTGTAGTTTTCTGTACTTCCATCTACTACATGCTTTACCTTGAAGATCCATATTGAACCCACAACTGATTTATTTGTTGTTCTTGGGACCAGTTCCCAAACATTATTCTTTACAATGGATTTGCATTTCTCCACCATTGCGTCAACCCACACATTTTTCTCTATTTCTTAGTTGAAATAGTGTGGCTCAATCTCTACAAGCTCAGTCATTAGAGCCATGTAGCCAGTGTACTGATCTGGTGACCTTCTCTGCCCGTGCCGATTTGAAGGAGCACCCACATTCTCCCTCGCATCTTACACAAGTCTCTCAGCTTCCCTAGTCCTTTTTCTTCCTTATCTGGATGGTTCTACTTGAGTGGTTGTTTCCACTCTCTGCTCCTTAATGTATGGTTGCTCCAAAAATTCTTGAGGGGGCTAAAATCTCCTTTTCTAGTGGGATCTGAAGTTCCCTCTCAGGAGAGCATTGCATAGCTTTATCTTCGTCAAATTTTACATCCCTTCGAACAAGTGTCATTCTTAGGTATGGAAAGTACACACGCTAGTTGTGGGGAGTTTCTGTGTAACCCACAAATAGCCCCAAATTTGTTTATGGTTCTAGTTTCTTCCTTGATTCTTTGGAGACATTGACGTAAACATAGGCTCCAAAAATCCTTAAGTGCGACACATCTGACTTTCTCTTCAAGAAAGCCTCCTCTAGTGTAATCATGCCTAGAATTAGATGAGGACTCTGATTTTGAAAATAGACTATTATGTTTCATGCCTCAACCCACAGATGCATAGGTAGGCCTTGATCATACAACATCACCCTCACTACTCCCACAATGATACAATTATTGCTCTCAATCATCACATTCTGTTGTGGGTTATGGGTTGTTGTCAGCTATCATCAAATGTCTTCTTTTGCACATAAATTTTTAAATTCATTCGACATGTACTCATCTCCATTATCGCTCATGAGAGCCTTCACCTTCTTTCTCGTTTCTTTCTCAACTAGTGCCTTGAATTCTACAAACTTTGAGAATGACTCGTCTCGCATCTTGCACAAGTCTCTCAACTACCCTGGTCCTTTTTCTGCCTTCTCTAGATGGTTCTTCTTGAGTGGTTGTTTCCACTCTCTGCTCCTCAATGTGTGGTTGCTCCAAAAATTCCTGAGGGAGATAAAATATCATTTTCTAGTGGGATCTGAAGCTCCCTCTCAAGAGAGCATTGCATAGCTCTATCTTCATCAAATTTTACATCCCTTCGAACAAGTGTCATTCTTAGGTATGGAAAGTACACACGCTAGTTGTCGGGAGTTTTTGTGTAACCCACAAATAGCCCCAATTTTGTTTTTGGTTCTAGCTTCTTCCTTGATTCTTTGGATACATGGAAGTAAACATAGGCTCCAAAAATCCTGAAGTGCGACACGTCCGACTTTCTCCTCAAGAAAGCCTCCTCCAGCGTAATCATGCCTAGAATTGGATGAGGACTCTGACTTTGGAAATATACTATTGCGTTTCATGCCTCAACCCACAACTGCATAGGTAGGCCTTGATCATACAACATCGCCCTCACTACTCCCACAATGATACAATTCTTGCTCTCAACCACCCCATTCTGCTGTGGGTTTTGGGTTGTTGTCAACTATCATCAAATGTCTTCTTTTGCAGATAAATTTTTAAATTCATTTGACATGTACTCACCTCCATTATCACTCATGAGAGCCTTTACCTTCTTGCTCATTTCTTTCTGAACTAGTGCCTTGAATTCTACAAACTTGGAGAATGTCTCGTCCTTCTTCTGCACGAAGAATATCCAACACCTCTGTGAGAATTCATCAATAAAAATGACAAAATATTTGCGTTTGGCAGTCAAGGCTGTCGAGAAAGGTCCACAGACATCAGAGTGGATCCTTTCAAGGACTGCATGTGCTTTGTTGTCCCAGTCATGGAATGTGGATTTTGTGTACTTACCTAAGGTACATCCTTTGCATACATCATGTTGCTCAAGCGATCCTTTGGGGAGGCATATTTTTATCTTCTCCATGATCTTCAAAGTGCCATGATGCAAATGGCCAAGGCTTCTATGCCAAATTTCACCAACATCGCGACTCTACACCTTCTCTACCTTTGTGCTCAATGGAGCACAATCCTCCACATCTAACTTGTATATCTGTTCTTCACACGAACCCACATATGCTTCACTTGTCCTGTGGCTATGTGTCTCAAAAATGCCTTTTCTTTGTTGAATATCACATCATAACCATAGTCTTCCAAAACTACAACAGAGATGAGATTTTTCTTTAGGCCTGGAATGAACATAACATCCTCGAGCTTGAGGGGGGAGCCCAACTCCCTTTGAAATGTGACTATACCAATCCTAGTCACGTTATACCTTATGTTGTCCCCCATCTCGATGTGCATCTACAAATATTTCTCCTCTAGGTCACTGAAACAATATCTACACCTTGTCATGTCAAACGATGCACCTAAGTCCAAGTACCACATGCACCCCATAATTGTACTGGCCTTGCATGAAATGAGGGTAAAATCAAGCTCGAATTATGAAGCCAAAGCCTCACCTACTACTCCTCCTGAATTCATGACAATGGAAGCATTTAATTTTTGACAAATCTTTCTTCTTGCCCCCTTGACCAAATTCTGGCTTGGATTGGGATTTCTTCCCTTTCCATTTTTTTCCTTTCTAGCCAATGCAAATTTTTCTTCATCCTCTCCCTTCGATGAAGTCTCATCTCTCTTATTCCACCTTATTTCCTCCTGTACCAAATCAGACCATAAGCACTCCCAATTTGGTAGTTTCTCCCTTCCATTCACCGAATCTTGATGGTTATTCCAGCTCTTAGGAAGGCCTATAAGGGCTAGGCTTAGCAATTATTCTTCAGGGACATTAACACCGACTCCGCCAAATTCGTCATGACAAAGTTTAAAGTTTCCTAGATACTGCAGAATTGTGTCATTCTTCTGCATCTTGATACTTCAATGTTTATCCTTAAGCACCAACTTCCTCCGGTCACTACTATTATCGAAAAATTATGTCATATCTTTCTACATCATGAACGAAGTTTCTTTTCTGTGGAGATTCAAGACAATATGATCCTGTACTCCCTCCAAGATGATTCTTCTCACCTTGGCTACATCTTTCTTTCACTAAGCAAGGTTTTGGGCATCAGATGCTTGAGGTTTTACAACATCTGCCTTAATGTATTCTAGCAATCCATTGTTGTCCAATACTGCCTCCATGAAACAAAATTTGAGGTGCCTTCCATTGCATACTCTAGCCTTAGTCCATTGAAAGTCATCTTATCATATTTGAAGAAATCTCGCTACACTGATCCTCAAATTCGAACCTCTGAGGAACAACTTCGAATTTCTTTCTTTAATGTGAACCCTCCTATGATACCATGTAGAAATTAGGTTGTAGATTTTCAACTGATCATGAAGTTTTAAAAAATCACAAGACACAAACCTATTCTACCACTCGGTGGACATTAATTCACAATTTAGAACAAAAATCTTAGACATGTGAGAAGAAATAATACACATGCAACAAATATTTTTATCTGGGCAAAGCAATCTGCTAAAAACCCCAATCTTCTTGCACTAATCAAATTAATAGAGATGTATTACAATTTCTTTGCTCAACTAAGCTCACCCTACAAGTGCACAACCTATCTCTCTGCTCACCGAAGACCTTTGACCCAGACATTGTCAAATTTTGCCTCAGATTGAGCTCTTATTTCCTAGCATTATTCCTTGAGGAATAGCCCCTATTATTTAGGAAATTCCTCTATTTGAATTGTGCAATTCCTTAGGTTGATCATCTGACTGCATGCAACACCTTTACACTCAAGACTAGTCTACAGTTGATGTTACACTGCTTTGGAACCTCCACCTCAATTGGGTAACTCAAATTCTCTGCATGAAATCTATTTTTTGTGTTGATTGATCAGTTAATTGGATGACCACTTAGTTTGACTAAAATCCCACTGCTTAACTGGCCTTCCACTAGTTCCTCCAAAAGTTGGAACTAGTTTAACTGAAAACCACCTGAGATAATTGGCCTTGATTTCTACAAATTAGCAATTACACATGCATAATTGAACTCCAACTCCTCCAACTCGAATTTACTGAGTAAAATGTGTGACACAAGCCATGTCACACAAGCTAACATCATCCAAGTTGTTTCTTGATGTGGAAATTCAAATTTTCTCAGTTTAATCAAGGAAAAATCAAATTGAGAATTTCTCGCTGCAATTTTCAACAAACTTAATTATTTTTCTCAATTTTTTTTTAAA
Source organism: Pinus taeda (assembly GCA_000404065.3). Classification (NCBI taxonomy): domain Eukaryota; kingdom Viridiplantae; phylum Streptophyta; class Pinopsida; order Pinales; family Pinaceae; genus Pinus; species Pinus taeda. Next base: position 11,190 of record APFE031534130.1, on the reverse strand, counting down.
TTTTGATAAAAAAAATTTGCTTAAAAGTTATAGTTCTATCTAATTGATAAAAAATTTAATTGCAAAGCTTTACTTTTAATAGTTTAGCTTATTTTAAAATATTGAAACAATCAATTTCTAACAAATGAGTGATTTAACATAGAGCTTTGCGTCTTTGGACAAAGTAAGCTAACCAAAAAATTATATGTATTCACTTATTAACTCACTCTTTTTATTGTTATTATTAGTATTATAAATATGGAGGTATACACGAAAGAAGATGTTGTTAATAAATTACTCCCATTTATCATCACATTATGGATGTTTGTCAAAATGAACATATCACTTATTAGCTTTAACTTTTCCATACCACAAAAACACAATAGTATTTTATTAGTAAAATTCATTTTATTTTACACTATCATGTTAAACATAGTCATTGATGTGAAAGGAGCATGAAGTTTCCATTAGTAGGGATACATTTAATGGACATCAAAAGCATACCTAAATTCCACTAGCAATTTTATGAAGGATTGTGTTTCACTTATTTGAGAAAATATATGGTATCATACATTGAACGAAGGTTGTTTCAAAATGAACTGATCTTTGTATTGATTTTCTTTTCATTCATCATTTTTTTATCAATCAATTAGTTAATGGTTAATCAATTCATGTTTTGAAGATAATGCTGGCATCGTTTTTTTTTAAGATGGTAAAAATTACCACACCTTAGTTGTCAACCAATAATGAGGATATCTTTTACTGGTTTCCATGTGTGAGTGTAGATTGACTGATCACAATTATTCAAGGAAAACTACACCATCTGAAATGAGCCATTGTTTGTCCACAAGGGGGGCACTTTTACTCCTAACAGATTCCTCTAAGTCTTGGGCCATTAACCTATTTCCTTACATATGAGAAATGTTATTTTTATCCAATCGAATGAAATTTTAGACCTTACTCTAGGACCAAAAGGTGACTTCAACCAAGATAGTATCAACAATAAATTCATTGCTCAATGTGGTAATCATTGATTCTACCTCAAACAATTTCGTGTTCTTTTTAGGGGCATCTAGCCTTAGTTATCCCATATATGAGAGTATATACTACCCCAAGCTGCAATTTAATTGGTTGCCCTAGAGGATTATTATTTTTGTTTATTAAAAGGTTTCAAGATGTTTTTGTTTTTCATTTTTATGTGTTTTATTAAAACATTTTATGGGTATTTGTTGACATGAAATTAGATAACAACATTAAAACACCAAATTGATAATCCATTTTATTTATTTATTTATTGTAATCCAAACTATAAAACCCTACAACACTCAATGCTATTGGTTGATCCTTTGCTTATACAATCTAAAATACCTCAATGTGTAGTGACCTAAGTGTAGATTGACTGATCAACATTATTCAAGGAAAAATACACCATCTCAAATGATTTATTGGTTCTCGATAAGGGGTCAAACTTTCACTTCTATCATATGTCTCAAAGTCTTGGGCCATTAACCCATTTCCTTGCATATGAGAAAGGTTGTCTCTTCATCAATCACATAAAAATTTAGACCTTACTCTAAGACCAAAAGGTGACTTCAACAAAGATAGCATTTGCAAGAAAGTCAGTATCCCTTTTGGTCATCATTTATGCTACCTCTAGTAAGTTCATGTGTTTTTTAGGGGAATCTATCCTTACTGTTACATAGTATTTTGTCACCATCCCTGTTACCCCTTCTCCCGTACATTGGAGGACCTATTCTGGGACCTGTGGGAAGTGACATAACTTGAAAACACCTGCATTGTATCCCCTTGAGTATGTACTTCATGTGCCCTGAAGACACCTTCTGCAAAATACCCATAAATATAGCCCTTTTTCCATTGGCGTTGTTCCACAGTGTATCACTCGTGCCAATAAGGGAAATTCTCCAAAGAGGGCGCGCCAGCTGGCGCTCTGTGTCAGAGTCACACTAGCGCCAACCCAGTTGGGTAAAGTTTTTAACAAATAAACTTCCGAAGGTTCCTTCTAACCTATTCATGAACTGAATCCAGTTTGAGTTAGTTCAGTTGGGCTTCAAATCTCTCAAGGAGGGAAGTAGTTCTCCACCTCTCATGGAAGCTTCCTAATGATAAGGACAATCCCATGAATATGGTGGATGGTCTTATCTACTCCTCCTACCTCTATATAAGCTTGTTCTTTTCCCTTTGACAAGCTAGTCAGTAATTCTACTCTTCAAGCTCCTAAATCTAAGTCCCAAAGTCTGAGAATTGCTAAGCTCATGTTACAAGAGGCCTTGTTCATCCCCATAAGGCTATATATTTAAGGAGGAGATCCATGTCCAAGTAATCAAGGAGAGAGGGCTTGTTCCCATCCCTTTGAAGCTTTGCAAGGCTTTGTGTTGCTGATCACTACCAAAGGAGGATTTGACATCAGAACTTGGTTGTATTCTCTTTTTGTTATCAATATAATAGACGACTACCATTATGGTTCCACTCATGTCTTTATAATGATGTTGAGTTGTACCTTTCTGACTGATACATAGTTGCATTTTTTGGATTTTATGCTTGTATTTGTCTTGTTCTTTGCATGTGCAGGTGTCTGTTCATGAGGATCGTGAGGATTGTGACCAGCTGAAGCGAAAGAACAGAAGCGACAACCCCTATACGAATAGTAGCGTTGGATTCGAGGTAGGCTCTCATCATTGGCCTTTACTTTACAATTAGGAACCTACGTGTTAGCGTTGTTTGATTGTTGCTAGACCCCATTTAGGCTAGTGGGATCACCTCTGTCCGTAGAGGGGATTTACCTGTACAACAATTTGGTGACTCTGCTAGGGAGTTGGCTTTTGCCTTGTTTGTTTATCTTGTCTTGTTGTTTGATTTGTAAACTTTATATGGAGCTTGAAGTCTGGCTAGATAGCCTTCAAAACGCTATTTCTTTGCATTAGCGAAGTAGATCAACACTACTTCAGTCCATCTCCAGTTTGGTTTGCAAACTGAACGACTTGGAACTTGCCTTGTTCCTTGGTTATTTCCTTGGTTTATCTCGCTTGTTTAGCTTTCTGGGTTGAATTCCTGTGTTGTTTTTGCCTCTTGGAGTACTTAGGTGTTGCTGGTTTTGGCCTTGGGTCTTTTGTTTTTATTTTTCCATAGCAAACTCGCCTGGCGCTAGTTTATAGCATGACAGTCGCGCCGGTTGGCGCAAGTTTCACATTGACAACCCGCGCCAATTCCTAAAAGGCGCTTGTTGTAGCCTGACAGTCGCGCCAGGCCTGTAAAATTTTGAAGTTCGCTTGGTTGTGGACTTTTTGAGATTTGGTTTTGTCCTAAGTACCTTTATCAGACTACTTGAGTGTGTTGGAGTGTGATTTGACTGGTTTTGATTGCTACCCTTTGGGTGTTTGCTTCTTTCTACCGATTTCATATTTCTAGCCCTAGGGCATCTAATGGCCTTGTGAGTCGAGCCTTCCTAAGGTGTTTTGATCTTTTTGTGGTCTAGTCGACTCTTTTGTTTACTCCCTTACACTTGTTTAGTAGTTGTCAATCATTTTGTTGCGTTATTTGGGTGATTTGCTTCATCTTCGCTTGAATTCCGCTTTGTTTCACTTTGAACCCAAATCACACAACTCATTGTTGTCTTTGGGATCTTTTTGGTTCTTTAGATGTTTGATTGGTGATTTGAGGAACTGAACGTGTGTGTATTGGATAGAATTTGTTTGTGTTATTTCTCAAAAGTTCTTCAGTGCATTTTGCCATTATCAAAAAGAAAAATCTCTTTTGCTTTAAATCAGTTAGTGAAAATTAGGACTTTTCATTTCAATTAGTGAACTTAGTGATCTTAAAGAAAAGTTTATTGATTTGCATTAGCTGCATTAGGGAAAATCTTTTGTTGTTTGTGATTGTTTCGTTTGCATGAAAGCTCTTTAACTCTCTCGTAATTAGCGTTCATCGAATGGAATGACATGTTTTGGCATATAGATTGCATTTAGAGATTTTGAGAGATTACATACGGTAGGACCTGAAAATCGAAACTTAACTCAAGATCAACTTTAAAATAAACCGAATGAATCTAACAATGCATTGGAACATAACGCTCACATTCTAGAGGTCTATGCTAGAGATGTGCTCCGGCATCGTTAAACCTAGTCACTTTTGTTTTCACTTAAGGTTGGGTGATTCCTCCTTTTGTGACTCAACTGTGGTCTAGTACAGACTTGTGCTCCCATGTACCATCGAGTATATGGGGAGACTCCACTAGGTTATCATCCTTGATCCATAAGAAGCCATGTCTGCCGCCTTACAACCCATAACGCACCGAACACAACATTCGGGAAGATTGGCTGTCGTACGGAAAGTCCTTGGTTTTTATATGATTGCTAAGGTGTATATGCAGTTTTACGGATTGTCTGGTAAACCCCTTGCCTAGTTCTCCAGAGTAGTCACTTTTTGATCCTTTTCGGACTCCCTAAAAGAAAAGTCTCACCTGATCATTTGTCACTTCGGGCTCACTAAACATTCGAAGGCGACTAGAGTCATATTTTTGTCCTTTTCTCGACTCTTTAAAGATGAAAAGGTCAAGTTATGTTCTTGTGTCTTAAAAATTAAATCACCCGTGATCACATGCCCTGTTAGATTCTGTTTGTTGGCCGTTTGATTGTGTGTCTTGGCTCTTTTTCAGCCCTGTGTGTGATTTTCAGTCTTGATGGCAACTTTTCCATAGTTCACCAACCTAGGAATCCCCTCTGAAGGGAATCCTGGTCATTTTCCTCCTTTTGGGAATGTTGGTGCTCCTTACATGGAAACGTTGTCCCTTCTTGGGTTAACTGTTGGGTTGCCTGTTTGGTTGTTCTCAACCTCTGTGGTCCCTAGTGTTTCAACTCCTTGTCAATCAGTTCTTCCACCAGAACAACATCATGTTGATTCCAAGGTGAACCTCTCCCCTTCTTCACCGATTTCTACGTCCTCATCTTCTACTTCGCCTGGTGAAAGTCTGGATTCAAGTAACCAGGTGGCTAAGAAGAAGAAGAAGAAGATGAATAAGAATAAGTCACCTAAGCGAGAGGCTAAAAGTGCAACTACTGCCCCGAGTGCATCTTAGGTCGGGCCACCTTCTGCTCCTCTGCGGAAGGTCAAGTTCCCTTGTAAATTGTGCAAGGGAGACCATCTTCTTCGTGATTGTCCCGACATTCCTAGGATCTTAGAAGTATGGTCTCACGATCTGACCTACCCCTCATCGTCCTCTAAAGCTCATGGTGATGCTACCCTACCAACTGGCAAGGGTAAGAAGAACGGGAAGATTCGATTCCCCTGTAGGCTATGTGAAGGCAACCATCCCCTTCACCTTTGTCCGCTCATGGATAAAGCTTCCGTTGTTTTGGAAATTCTTATAGCTTCTTCACCGTAACTCCCTGTTGGTTATCAGAGGCTCCCTTCAGATCCTCTCCCTGTCGACAAAGAGATTGCCTTAGACCCTTCTCTTGTCCATCCTCCTCTTTCCGAACCTAGCTGTGCTAAGCCTATTCCAGACCAACCATTGGTCGGAGAGAGTGTCAACTTGAGTTCACCGCCTGTTGATCACTCTGTTCTGGAAGAGCATCATGATCATGTTCTTCTCATCTCGTCAGATTCTCCTGAGTCTGAAAACGACCCTCCTATCCCAGCTGATTCAGAGGGTCCTTCTTCGGTTCCTTTAGAGCAGGGGGCAATCATACAATTCCCCCACCAAGTAGTTCAGTCGTTTCCTTCGACTGGAGTCACCTGACTACTTTCCGCCTTCCATCCCATGTGCCTTTCCATATTACAGTACATGCCTATGATAAGGCAGTACCTGGCACTGTCTTGGATGAGGGGGCATCTGTCAGTCTTATGCCTTCTACTACTTGGCAAGCTTTGGGCTCCCCATAGCTTGTACCAGTCGCACAGAATCTGTTAGCGTTTGACGGAGGGACTAGTCAACCATTAGGGATCCTTCCAAAGTTACCTATTACTTTGGGAGGCAAAACCATCTATATAGATGCACTAGCTACCCAAGGTGCTTTAGATTTCAGTCTTCTCCTTGGTCGTGACTATGTTTATGCCATGGGGGCCATTGCCTCTTCACCTTTCCGTGTGGTTTTCTTTCCAAACGACGGAAGGATCGTGACTATAGATCAATTATCGTTCTTTAGTCCCCCGGTGCCTCCTACGCAGTTGTCATCCCCTCCTGGTTTTTATCCACCAGTTGTACCTGGCCTGCCGCAGGTCAACTACGTGGCTACTTATCCCGTGCTTGTATCCAGTGATGTTGCCGTCATGCATAGTGTCCTGGGGGCATTGGGTCCTGAATTCCAAGATGTTATCCTTCCATCAAGAGAGGCACTCTTGGAATCAATGACTTGCTGTTCATTACGATGAAGTTCGTGCGGAGCATAGTTCGCTTTCCTATGTCAAGCTCCTTAAAAAATGAAACTAGGTTTGGTCAGAGCATAGTTCACTTTCCTATGTCAAGCTCCTTAAAAAATGAAACTTGTTCTGGTCGAGCATAGTTCCTGATCTTGTGTCAAGCTCGTTAAAAAATGAAACAAGGGTTATGAGGATAGTTCTTTTACTGTGTCAACCTCATTAAAAAATGAAACAACTCCCTTTCCAACTCGAGTCTTTTGATTAAGATCTCATAAAATAAAGTCGAGTCTTTCCAAGATCCTGAAAGTGAACCTTCA